>VDFB02348294.1:0-78938 GCA_007258455.2 Sequoia sempervirens | reverse complement strand
TGAAGAATTTTCCAATCTCTTTTCTGGAACTTGATGAAACCTGCATGCAAAGTGAAAATAAAGTCTGGAATCTTCTTCCTCTGCACAATCTGAATTCGTTGCTACGAAGAACGCTGAATTCTGACACCTGTAGCACCTTTAGCTTGCTGCTCGCTCAAGAAGAATGTAGGCTTCGAAGTTTGAAATGAAGAAATAATGGACGCCAAGGCTGAAATAAATAAGCTTTCATCATTGAAATTCGCATAAAGCACTAAAGCTTGAAAAATGGCGCTTGGCTTCTAATTGGACCTCATTTTAGTTAACTGAAACTAAAATATGCTAAATAAAGCACCATGCTTTAGGGTTTTCCCTTTCAATCTTCAGTTGACAAAACCATGCGATTTAAACTTCAGTTGACCATCTTCATTGAATTCGCCATCTTCAAAATTTATTAAATTAACAATTAAGAACTAAAGCGTCCCTTTTGAAAACTTTAGTTGACAATCTTGATTGAGATGAGTTCGCCAACTTCATGCTTTAAATCAATTCTAAAAATGGCGACCCTTTCAAGACTTCAGTTGGCATTCAAGAAGTGAATGTGCCAACTTCACATGCTTTAATTCTAAAAATAATGTCCCTTTTGGAACTCAAGTTGACATTCCAAAGCAAATGCGCCAACTTCACATAATTCATGATATTTAATTTAATCAAATATGGCGTCCCCTTTTGGAACTTCAGTTGACAAAGGGTGAAGCGCCTACTTCACAAAATTTTCATAATTTCAACCAAAATTCGTCATGCATGTGAACTGAAGTTGACTTTCAAGTACAGACTTTAGTTAACTGAACATGCAAACAAGTTAACTCAACATGCAAAGTAGTTAACTTGACATGCAAACAGAAAGATCACTCAACATGCCAATATATGAACTGAAGATGACAACCCAGAAAACGTTTAGTCTAACTACAGTCAGAACTCAAGTTAAGGCGTCCATTCAACTCTCTTTCGAAAATCCAACTTTGAACTTTTAAGACGAATTCCAGACTTAGCCAAATTTCATGAAAATTTAAGCTAAAACCTCTGCCGGGACCTCTGTTCATCTTCTGACACTGGCTAACTGACTTCTCCAATTGACTGGTTGACAAGTGCATCGCAGAGCTGAGTAAAAACTGATCAAAAGGTATCTTGAGACTGTACGTCATAAAACTGACATCTGAAGGCTCAAAAATCCAAGCGCCTTTTTCAAAAGCTGCGCTTTTTCTCAGACTTAATCAAATTTTGACTTCTGCATCTCGTACGAAGGGAAAAACAAAATCCTTCATAACTTTTGTTTTATCAACTTTCAGGACTGGATCTCAGGTTCACTGCGGAGCTGACCTCATTCTGCATAATAGCTGCAAAGGCACATTTCCCTAGAAAACATCATCTGAGGGGTGAAAATCAAGGGCGCCTTTTTGAAAAGTTGCTCTTTTCATTCCAGACTTAGCCATTTCTGGAACTAGCTAGAATATCACAAAAACTCCGACTGCAAGCTGCTGAGTCATCCTCTGAACTGACGGAGATAGGCAACGGAAAGCTGAACGTAACACGGACACATTGAATATTTGATATCATCAGAAAGAAAGCATTAAAGGCCTGAAAAGCTTAGGTGCCTTTCCCAAAATGTGCTCTTTTGCTTTTTCCTCTGATATTCTGACTAAGATTTGACCCTACGTTCGACCTCAAGTTCAAGCACTTCAGCAACTCAGATTTACCCACTGATGGATGCGTCGCGAAGCTCGAACAAAATTGAGACAAACATCTCGGGTGGCATTCAGTCAAAATCTTTCATTTGGCACCTCAAAAACAAGGGCGCCATTTCCAAAAGCTGCACTTTTTACCAGTGTTAGCCAATTCTCGTTTTGCCTTGTTTTGCGCTGTATTCACCACAACTTGCTCGAAACAGGTCCATTTGACAGGCTTGATAGCTCACTGCGAAGCTGACGTGATGTCGGACGAATGTCTGCTGGAGGTGACAAACCCTAAAACAGGATCTGGTCCCCTAAAAGATAGGGCGCCTATTTGAAAATGTGCTCCTTTCTCCAGAGAGAATTTTGATGTTTTCCGTTCAGATTTTCACTTTTCTTAAATCTTTTCAGTGACAGACTGACATGATACTGATACCAACTCCATATTTAAAAACCCCAAAAACGACCATTTGACAACACTTTAACAAGATTAAGACTCAATTAAGCAAAATGCCTTAGTGAAGCAAAAATTTTGGTTTTGGGTACAACAAGGTGCTCCCTGTGACAATCAAGTCATCAACATAGAGAACCAAGTAAAGAAGAACATCCTCCTATCTCAAGATATAGACATTCAGATCTAAATGGCATCTAGAGAACCCAATGAGAGAATAAAGGAGTCCATCTTGGCATACCAAGCTCATGGGACTTGCTTGAGTCCATAGAGAGACTTTCTCAATCAACAAACCAATGAAGAATCCTGAACAAATCCCTATGGTTGCTCTATGTAAATATCCTCATGTAGATCCCCATGAAGAAATGGACTCTTCACATCCATCTGATATACAACCCAACCATGAGCTGCAATAGTAGCAAGTATCAAGTGAATGGAGTTCATTTTGGTGACGGGGGAAAGGTCTCAACGTAGTCAACACCTGGTGCCTACGAGAAACCTTTGGACATGATTCATGCTTTGTACTTTTCAATTGATCCATATGCTGCAAATTTCATTCGATAGATCCACTTACACCGAACCAATTTTCTTCCCTTAGGAAATGGAACAAGATCCAAGCTTTGTTCCCAATCAAGGAGTTGTACTCTTCTTCCATTGTTGAATCCCACTTTGCAATACCTAATGATTCATGAAATGACTATGGATCTAAAGCTATGGCAATTTAAGAATGCAGAATGGCCTGGTGTTGTGACCGATTCCTTCGAGTATTTGAAGGATCCCCAACAAGAGTGCCCACAAATTCAAGAGTCTGACGAGCCCAACAAGGCATGGTAGGGGATGAAGGAGGAGAAACCAAATTTTGCAAAGAGGAAGATGAAAACTCGTGATCAACTCTGTGAGTAGAGGAAGCTTGAGGAAAATCCTCTAAGTCATTGTCATCTAAATCCATTGTGGAGGAAGGAAGATGGGAGGATGAGATAGGAGATTTTTCCTCAAAATCCACACAATGCTCAATGAAGAGCTCATCTATCTCAAGATCCATTAGATGATATCCTTTGACACCATTAGGGTAACTAACAAAGATGCAAGGTTTACTCTAAGGTTCTAAGGCCTTATGCTTCTTTGAAGGAATGTGTTCCCATGCTTGGGAGCCAAAAACTCTGAGGTGTCGCACAACAAGTTTCTCGCCATACCAAGCTTCAAAGGGAGTGATTCCCTTTAATGCCTTAATTGGAACTCTATTTTGGATGTAAGAAACATAGTTAATAGCTTCCGCCCAATATTCAAGTGCAAGGGAGTATGCGTGGATCATGCAGCCAACCATTTCTTTTAGGGGCCTATTTTTCCTCTCAATAGGCGATAGTGTGTTGAAGATCAATCCCTTCAAAAGTGAAAATTTTCTCAAAGCAATGGCTCACATAATCTCTATTATTATCTATGCAGAGAATTTTGACACACTTTCCAAATTGCTTCTCAGCTTCAACCTTAAACTCTTGAAATCTATCAAAGACTTCTCCTTTCTATTGAACAAAGTAGATCCATGTATATTTGGAATAGTCATCAATAAAGGTGAGAAAATAACGATCCTTGCTAAAGGACAATGTTGGAAAATGACCCGCCAAGACATTGTGAACTAGCTTAAGAACTTCTAAAGCTCTCCAAGCCTTCCCTTTGTCAAACTTTTCCTCAAGATGCTTTCCCAAGGAACAACCCGAACAAATCCCATCTAAAAAATTGATCCTAGGAAAACGTATGAGCATATCCAATGTGCTAAGCTGCTGAAGATAGTGGTAGTTGAGATGGAAAAAAAGCTCATGCCATAGTTTTCTCATAGATTTTGAGTGGGTGACCAGTGCTATAGAATTTGTATCATGTACAAAGTGAGAAAGAATAGAGGAGAGAATCATGATCAACCTTACCAACTGCAAGAAGTGCATTATCTTCAAGATTCTTGATACTAATAGAATAAGTAAATTCAGCGTTTCCGACATTCTAGGTGATCTAGTAGGCGAAGAGAAGGTTGGCTAACAGATTAGGCACACAAAGGACAACCTCAAATGTACCAATGTCAGCATCAATTGAACCCTTTCCAATGACATCCACTAGAGAATCATCCACGATGAGAATGTGGGGTACAAAACAAGGCTCCAATAGATAAAATTGTTCTCTGATAGAACCCATGTGATGCACCCAAGTCAAGAATCCATTGATGTGAAGAATTTGCAAAAGCGAGAAATGCAGTAGCTTTCCCTTTACCTGATTTTGAAGTAGAGGATTGTTGAGCAACAAAAGCAGGAGATTAATGTTGTTCTTTTTCAAAAGATGCTTCAACTCATTGATTTGCTTCTTGTGAAAAGAATGCTCCTCATGACCAACCTTCTTGTAGTAGCTACAAGTTGGTTTTTCTTTCTTTTGATAGTTCTCTTTTGAAAAAGAGTTGGAGTCTGTTTTTGGGGCAAACAATAGTTGTGCCTGTTCTTTCTATGACTTCTTGGAATTATTTTATCACTTTTTTCAGAACCCAGAAGGAAGAATGCTATATTTGAATGCTCCATTACACATCTATATATATGTACATCTGAAAATGTATATCTATATATAAGTCGTATTGTGTATAATTGAATAGTTTTGATTAATAGCAAATGAATGGTGTGATCAATTTAAAAATAAATCCTTAATTCTTAATTTAACACTAAATCACATTGTGAATCGATTAAGCATCCTATAAACATGCCTTAACACAATTAACTAATAAAACACGGGACACACCTCCTGGCAAGTGACACATCTGGGAGAAGGATGCAATGGTTTGTCCCATTGAACTAGGAGGAGGAAAGCAATGGTCTAGGGACGCAGGAAGGATGTGTTGAAGGCTAACAGGATCACGGCAGGTGAGAGTCGTGAGACTACTCACTTAGCTTTAATGTTTAGTTTTCCTCGATCTGACATAAAAAATGCTGCATGAACCTTTATATGCCCAACCGATCTGTGTATTATTAAAAATAATCTATAGACTTTATTCATTGAAATGCATACAGTCGCCTCTGATGTGTTGAACTTGAAACCATCCCTTCTTGGATATCGAATCTGGAAATAGACTCATAATCGACATTGGGTTTAGGCGGACTATGTAGTCCTTGACTAATCATAGGCCATAATGGTTTACCTTCTATAGATATGGTTCTAATGATGATTGATCTACATGTATATTTGATTGATGTCTGATTTTTGCAAATTACATTTGTATCGAACTAATGTTGGAACTGTAGGTTGTATTGAATTGCATCATCGAAAGAATATAATGAACATGTAGACATGAATATTGCTTAATTTAGTTCTGCATTCTGATATACCTTCATGCTAGGACTCAATGGGACTTGTTGACGTGGTTTTTGTGACCGCACCAAACAGCAGAACAAAGTTGCCAACGGCTACCTTATCCTCTCTTGAACAAAGTATTCAACATGCTAAGATTGCAAGTAAGATCATGCTTTCAACTCCAAGGTTCCTTTAATGCGAATAGACTCAGTTGGCTTGATGTGATTTTGATGTGTTCTTACGAGGGGACTTACACAATTGTTCATAATACTTGCAGTAAACAACGGATATATGCTGTGAAAGGGATTTTGTGCAAATGATTTAGCTTTGAAGTGTGAGTTTCCTAAAACTAACCAAGAGTATGCGGAATTGAATGGCTGCAGGGATTTCGGAAATCTAAATTCTAACCTAAATGCAAAGGATGTTATGCTCAATTTCAATGGACTTCAAACAAACGTTGTCTAGCCTCCTATTGGACAGCTTCGACAAAGTTAGTGCAATCTTCAAAGGGTAAAAAGGATGTTCAAATCACGATTCGATGATGCAATTACCATCACAACGATGCATAGCTACATATGAATCTTGATCGAAGTTAAGTATAGAGTATTCCAGTTGACCACGCAAGACAAGCTTACCATCAATAAGATTGTTAGTGGTATGGATCAAAGAAGCTCACTTACATCAAACATAAGCATCCATATCTAACTATTGGCATGAAATTAAGTCCTAGTTGAAGTCAAAGGAAGAAGAAATCTCACAACTACTCACAACAAAGTTTGAATTCACCATCAATGAAATGCTTTATTATGATTAGCCTTTGTGACAATCTCTTACAAAAATTCTCAAAGGGAGAATTCCCCTTCTTCAAACAATGCAATGAAAACTACTCTAACTCAAAAATATCTACTCTCTATTTTGCTCCAATATCCACTAATTGCTGACTACTTCTGATTCTAACTATTAGATTACAAATGAGGGGGACTCCCCCTTATATAGCTGGCCAAGTCCAATGGACGGTCCAGATTGAATTACAATGGAGGGCTCAGATCGAGCCACCTCAGCCCTAGACAAGTTTTGCCCTAAAAACCGCCAGAAGGTGGAGGAGTGGTGTCATAAATGATCCCAAAAATAGCAGATTCCTCCTTGACCACTATGAGCAATTAATGCCCACTACCCTTCTAGAAGATTCTCGTCCATGACTCGGATTCCCTTGCTCTTCTCTCTGACCGCGTATGCTACGAATCGGGCCAACACCTCATCAACCTCCTCAGAAATTGCTGGAGTAAGATTAAGCTGATATTCCAGGATAGCCACCATCTGCTCATGTTTTTCACAAGACTTTCCCCAAGCCTCAATAGAATCCTGTGTACTCTGAATAATTGTTGAAAATGTAGAGATGTTTTCAAAGTCAAGCTGGGAAAACGTCCTCATCTCAGAAAAGAAAGGCTGCAATTTTTCCTTTAATCCTTCCACCTCTACCTCCTCATGAGTTGGCCTCCTTGCGAACAACGCATCCAACGTGTTGAGGATACCTTCGTGAATATTCCCCATTGCTTTCTTGATTCTGGAGGACTCCATAGCTGCCGTGTCAAAGAAGCTCTTTCCAGTGAATGCCACCCACGAAAATCATACCTGTCGCCTGCCTGGATCACTCCCTCATTCACCAAAGTTTGCGTGGGCACACGCATCAAAACAGCAAGGCGGGGAATAGTTTTGTCCTGAAAAATATGGGTGTCTCCCCAAGCTTGCTCGACACCATCTAAACGTGAAAGGATACTAGATGCATTCTGAAATGATGAGACAAGATCGGCCATGAACTTTTCTGCTTCAGCACGGACGCCGCTTATCCACCTGTCTCCCTCTCGTATAGCTCTCTTCATCTCCTCAAGCCCACTGATTGGCTCTCGTGGTAGCTCAGGCGGAAGCTCTTCCACTGGATTCTCCTGAGCAACTGGATGCGCTAGATGTTGCACATACTCAACCAATGCCTTGTGCTCCTTTTTCAATCTTTTATACTTCCCTTCCTTTTTCACCAGCCTGTCCTTCAATGCTTGGAATGAACTTTCAGCTTCCTCAACCACTTGCACTCCGGAAGGACGTCCGAGTTCAATTGTGGTGACCGTGTAATTTTCTGGCATAGCATCACTTAAATCATGGTCCTCCCTTGGAACAACAATATGGAGGCTGCGTGAACCGGCCTCATTAGTCTCCATCTTCGTATACTTCCTCACTCTCTTCCTCTTAGGCGACTTACTTGTTTAGAAGCTCTTCCATTTCAACTGCCAGGTCAGCATCATCATCCTGATCCCTCCTGATTGCCTGTGAGAGCCAATTGCGCTGAATATCATAAATAATGAGGGGCTGCTCTTCAGTTGCCTCCACTTCCCGAACCTCTGATCTGCAAATAGTGAGACTTCACGCACGCTGGAGGAATGGGTCACCAACTGTGTGGATGATGTGTCCTCCGACCCCTGAGGTTCCGGCTAAACAGGCTCTTCCTGCTGTGGCGGCTCCATGGCTCGGGCAATTTGTTTCTTCCTTTTTGTCAACACCAGTGGCCTTTTATCACCCATGAGGTCGTATGTGAGGGCAACCGTCCTTCTCCTCAATCTGTTAACGCGCTCCTCTACCCAAGCCCTTGTAAAAGTCAAGAGGGGGATAGACAAGGTGTCCAAGTCTGTAATCCTCGGTTCAGCCCAATCTGGTGGCGGAATCGGTGTGTTCTTTACTGATTCATAGTATGGATGAATTAGCCTGGTATCCTCTTCGACTTGATCCGACACTTGGACCACTTCACATTCTCTGATTAGTTTGAGAGGCAACCTCGAAAACATTCTTTTCCTAATCTCAGCCTCGTCTCTAGCGTTCGCCCAAAAATCCTCCAAGTGAGCTCTGTGTCTGTACTCCACTCCTTGAACTGTTCCAATCTTTCCCCGAGGATCAAAATCCTGCCGGCTGGTATGAAGAGTCAACTTATAGAATTTCAATTCATCTTCAGCCTCCTTGGCTGCCTGCAAAGTAGGGCATTCTTCAAGTGAGTTTCCCAACACAATGGGAAAGTGCAAGCCTCCCTTCTTTCTCCTTATGATTTTGTCGTAGGCTACCAGTTGCCTAGACAGCTCAAGTAGTATCATCCTGTTCGTTGGGTACCTCAGTAGTCTGTAGACGTATGAGTCGTACCCTAGCAGCCTTAAATAAGTAAACTTTGGGAATTGGACGAACCAAAACCCGTATTCTTCTATCAACATCTGTGCCTCTTCAGATATTCTCTGTTGCAACCTCCGCTGAAGGGTCCTTGTGATATACATGGTGAAAGCATCATTTACTCTCTCGAAGTCAACTGTGTGTGTGAGATGCAACTGTCTACAAGATTCGTGAATCTTGAACTTATTAAAACCACAGCCAATTGGTTCCTGGTATGCCAACCCTCTGTATTTTGTCATCCTAGCAAGCATGTAAATAACATACGAGCTCATGTAGAATGTTCTCGTTCTCTTCAAATTCTGAAACTGCTCATCAATGTTGTCGCTGATCATCTGAGCCCAATTTACTTGCACTTTTCCTTCGAGCACCACGCTAATGTAAAAGAACATCCATGGCTCGAACACAAATGACTGCGGGCTGCCGTTAACCTTGCTGAGCAACATAATTATATCGCAGTACTCCTGTTTCAGCTCTTCTGAAATTATCTGCTTTGGCAGCCTGGCAACAGCAGGCTTTGGCTTTCGCATCCAAGTGGTGTTGATCCTCTTCATACACTTCTCGAAAGATGTGGCATACATCTTGTCGGCCTTTTCCTTGGATTTGTACAGCATTTTATCTGTAGCCAGTATCCCAAATGCCTCGCCAATTGCGTCAAGTACAAAGTTGGCCAATATCATACCATCCAGAGAAATGATAGTCCGATCATCTGAGTTGTAAAAGTTGGCGCACTCCAAGATCAGCTCTGGACAACGAACCCCTGGCTGGAACCCGGCCGCTGAATATAACCCACTCTTGACAATGTTGCACGATGCCTCTGTCGGAAGATTTCCACCTTGCCCGTACATTCTGCGCATGAAAGCCTCGAGGTTAAAAGGCCCAAGGTTGGTGTCCATCAAGTTTCCAAACTTCGACACAATCTTTGACTCGGGAATGAAGGATTTCTTCAAACTCTTGATGATCGCCTGCCTGGAGGCATTTTCTTTGACAGCTTCGTTATTACCAGCCTTAGCTCCAGCTTTGCTTGTTCCAGCAACATCAGCTTTTCGTCCTTCGGCCATCTGCAAAACAAGAAGCAAATATTACACTTCAAACTTTTAAAATAAAAATCACGTGAGACGGCTGGCGGATGGAGTTGGATGCAAAAATAAATGTGAGTTAATAGCTTCAGCAGTAAACTCCAACTTCAAACTTTGATAGATTTAAATTTCGAGAATGTAAAATTCCGAACTCCAACAATTTGCAGCCAAAAGAATTTTCAGCCCTTTGTAAGAAATTAATTCCAGCAATCCAACTCCGGAAAATAGGTTCGAAAGTTTCAAATTAGCAAGTTCAAATCAGCAAGTCTCAATAATTTCGAATCAGCTTTTCGAAAATTATAAATCAGCAACTTCGAAAAGTTTCAGCAATCTCAAATCAGCACTTCGAAAGTTATAAATCAGCAACTTCAAAGGCTTCAACAATTTTAAATCCGATTTGATTCTAACATTTAGCGACTTCAGAAAATTTAAACCTTCAAGCTCAAGCAATTTCGAGTTCAAACAATTTCGACTTCCAGCATAAACAATTTCAGCATTTCAACTTTCGACTTCGAAACACACCTCAGCTTTTAGCAAAATATCAAATCTCAGCAACTTCAAATACTTACCTCAGCAACTTGGAGAAATAAAAATGCTCAACACTTCAAACTTTATTTCGAATCACGGCAACCTCGCAACTTTAGATCTCAGCAACTTCGCAAATCTTCGAGAAATTCAAGCCTCTTGAAAAATCGAATTTAACACTTCACACACTTTCAGCAACTTCAAATTTTTGAAAACATTAAATCTCAGCTCAACTCACCAGCATAAATCTCAGCTTCGAATTTTGTGAGATGAGAATGAAAATCTTCGGAGTTTTATAGCCAAAAGCTGGTGCTAATTTTAGCAGACGCCATTAATTCTCTTCATCATGACTTACGCATTTGCTAAATTTAAAAAAGAATATTCCAGTCATCTTATAGTCGTCATAGCAATTTGCTATTCAGGGAGATTCTTTCCTTGATTTAAATTTAAAACTTCCCTCCCGACTGCCAATTACCTTCAGTGATTTCGAAAAAATCATTTTACTTCGATTTGAAATAATCTTATTGCTTTTTTAAAATGGCATATTTAATTTATTAAAATTTAATTCAAATGCCATTTTAATTTATTTCACCAGCGTCCGTGAAAATTTGATGTCAACACTTTAAAATGTCTAGGCGAATTTTATTTTCCGTCCATAATTAATCCAAAAACAAATTCCCCACGATTAAAATCATCCGAACTTTTAAAATTTCATGTGTCTAAATCAAAGGGGGAATTTTAAATTTGACTTAGGAAAATAATTAAATCAATTAAATTAATTAATTTCTCCGACTTAGGCAAATTTTAAAATTAATTGCCTGGAGAAATTTTATTATCTCTTCCAACGCCCTTTTTAAAATTTTAAATGCCTTTGAACATCTTCATTCAATTTTTTACTTTTGAGGGGAGAAACTTCAATTTTCGAACATTTTAATATTTATCACCCCCGCACATAACATGTTAAACTTTCATTTCCAACGTCCTTTTAATTTATTCTTTAATCTCATCTTTTGATTTGGGCGCACATGTGATAGAAAATGTCAAGTCAAATATTCATGACTTAGTGTATTAGGCGTACTTCCACTCACTTGAAAAAAGATCCCAAATAACTTCAATATTCAAAATGTTTTCGATTTTCATCTTCCAGTTTGGGCATGGTTGAAGGATTTAGAAAATATTTCACACTTTCTTCACAACCCTAAGCGCATACCCCTCTTCGTGCTTTGAATTTCATATACTTGGAAAATTTTGATGTCTTCTCCAAACATGTTGGGCGCATTTAGGGGGTCCAGCTTTAAGGCGCATTTGGGAGTTCCTTTTAATTCTCACGCCTTAGAATATTTTCAAAGTCTTTCAGGTTGCTAGGCGCATTTAACATGATCTTTTAATTTCGACATTCAACATTTAATCAATACTTTTCCCTTTGTTCAAGGTGCAAACAAGAGGTTGGGCTTCCATTTTGGGGCGCATTTGATGTCTTACACTTCCAGTTGGGGGCGCATTTCATGTGTAGAGCCTTAGCTCCAACGTTTTAGCACTTAGAAAATCTTTCTCAAGCCTTTCTTGGGCGCAAATGACACTATATGCTTTTAATTCAGATTCTCTCTTTTCCACTTGGGTGTATATGGAAGATTGCATTTTAAGAACGCTTAGTAGATTTCTCTTCTACACCTCCCACAACCTTTAAAGTGCGAATAAAAGCCCCAATCTGCAAAGGCGCATATGGCATGGTGCACTTTCAATTTTCTCTGGCGAGCGCATTTGATGAGGTAGACTTTAAATTGAGGGCGCATTTGGAGTGGGGTCCTTCCATTTGACAATACTTAGAGAAATTTCAAAATCTCTTCAATGCTCAGGGAAGGCGCAAATGGAGATGTGTGCTTTTAGGCGCATATTCCATGTTGAGCTTTCAATTTTAACACTTAGCCAAATTCGAATTTTAAAACTCATCTTCTCTAAACTTCCTGGGCGCATATCATACCTCAAACTTTCACTTTTGACCTTAGGCGCAAATGGCAAGTGGTGCTTTCAGTTTTAAGTGGGGCGCAAATGAGCAGGTGAGCTTCAAGGCACAAAGCACATGTTGTGCTTTCCTTTTTACCATAGGCGCATATCCCATGTCCAACTTTGAGTTTTGAAGAGAGGCGCATTTGGGAGGGTCAACTTTTAATTTCATGACCTAGGCAAATTTTCATGTTCCAACATCCTTGGGCGCATTTGACCCTTGCTATTTTTAGTTCTGGCACTTAGAGAATTTCTTATGTCTTCAGCTCAGGGCGCATTTGACATATTGAGCATCCAGTTTGGCTTAGGCGCAAATGACCATGCCAACTTCCAGTTTCATCACTTGGGCGCATATGCATGGGTGAACATCAAGTTTTGACACTTAGAATTTTTTAGTTCTCCCTTTGAAGTGGGGCGCATTTAACCCCTTCTACTTCCAGTTCAAGTGACTTAGAAGATTTCACATTTTTCCTTCAAGTCAGAGGGCGCATTTTAGCTATAGAGCTTCTGGTTTCGACACTTAGAAACTTTTCATCACCTCCCTTGAGCTGGGCGCATTTTGCTAGTGGAGCTTTCAATTTTCCAGACTTAGGCAATTTTCCATCTCTCTTCAGCTCATCAATGTGAATTTCGATGCCGGACCCCAAATTTTATCAAATCTGGTGGATTTTGTGCCTCTTGCCAGATTTAGGATGATTTCCTCTATTAACCCTAATTTCTCTGTCCCGGCCTGCTGAAAATAGCAATTATCTGATTTCTCATCCTCTGCAACTCTGTTTGTCTTGAAATTTGTGCCAAGGGGTCCCTCATCACATGTTTGACTTGTACCTGCTAAGATTTGATGTTGACCTGCCATTTTTGGCTGCTTCTGAAGTGACTTACTATTTATAGTAAGTGCTGGATTCTAAGACCTCCTTAGCTCCGTTCGACTTGAAATTCGGACAGAGTGCTCCTCGTTGATGAACTTGCCCGTCTGCGCCAACGCCTGAGATTGACTTTCTATTTTTAGCCTGCGCCGAGAATACCTTACTAAAAATAGTAAGTGCTCCGATTGTCTTCAAATTTTGCCAGCAGCCTCTCTGAAGGATACTAATCATGATGGATATTTCAGTTTTGGAAATTTTGATGTCAGACTCCTCATTTTTAGCTCTCAAGCTCGAAACCCTAATTTTCTGCATGTTCATCAAATGAGCTCCGTTTGACCCCGTTTCAGTTGCATGGTGATCAGTTTGCAGTTCTGAAATGCTGAGTAGCTGCCTGAGTGGTACCTGCTAAAAATAGAAAGTGGCTGAAAAGTGACCGACCGGTTGCCGGATGATTTTGCATGTCACACTGCCCGAAGAATCTTGAAAAACCCAGAAAAACTCAGAAAAATCCTCAACATGCAAGCACTGGCTAAAAATAGTAAGTTTCAGAAAAGTGATCAATTCCACTTGCATGTTACACCGTTGCGAAGCTCTTTGAAAACCCAGAAAGAATATGCCGACATGCTTCTAAAAAGTCTGCACAAACCCTAATATCGGCCTCTCAAGGCTGAATGCTCAAAGTCGTCATCCTACTTTGCATGTCATATCACTGCGAAGGTCTCGGAAAACCCACAAAGAATCTTCAAACATGCATCAGAAAATGTAACATGTAGACCCTAAAATTTGCTCTGGAAGTTGGACTGCTAAAAATAGCAAGTCGTCCGTTTTTGCTCAAATTTTGTCCGAAATGAACTTGAAGTGTTCAGAATGTAATGAAGTCATCAAAATGTGAAAATGTCAAGAAAAATCAACCCCAAGTTGACACTTACTAAAAATAGAAAGTTGGCAGAACTCAGTGAAAATTTAGGGGTTACTTGCTGGAAGCATTGTAATAGCAGTGCCAAGCTCAGAAGTTAACCAATCAACTCAATTTGACCTCAAAGGACCTAACGATGTGAAACCCTAATATCAGACTTGGCCAAATTTTGACGTTTAAGCTCGCGGACGGGAGCATCCCCGGAAAGCAGACAGCAGAAAAGAAGCAGAAGGAGAGAGAGAGAGAGACAAAAACCAAAGCCAAAAGACCAGAATGGAGCAAAAATTTAGGGGTCCCCATTTTGAATGGGGCGATGTGTGAAAAGGTCACAACAGGACTATATGCTTATATTGAACACTTTTATAGCATAATATGTGAAAATGCAAATGAAGTACTAATGACTGCATATTTGGTGACTGCAAATAAATTGTCTGAATTGTGCATGCAATCCTGCCAAGAGAGGTAAATCATAACTTAAGTGGATTGTCTAAAAACCCCACCCAGTTTTCTGCCCCATAGGCCCGATGCAAGGGTTGATTCATGGAGGGGTGGGGGTCCCACCTTAGATTCTGCCCAACAGGCCTGAGCAAGGGTTGGGCAAGGTTCTGCCCCACAGGCCCAAGCAAGGGTTGGGCAAGATTTTTCTCCACAAGCACGAAGCAAGGGTTGGGCAATAGGAGGTGGTAGGCCTTAGGCTACTTAAGGATTCCATGATTCCCCTCCCCTGGTGGGCTGAGTGACTCTTCTTATGTTTTCAATCTGCAAATATAATTATGGTTGATTTCTGGATATTAGATATTAAAGCTAACGAATAGGAATGTGGACATGTATACAGATGGTGATGCAGGTATTATTTCAAGGTTTCACAATTGCAAAGGACCCTTGGGGTGGGAATAGAGTTTCAAATCCTTTATCATCCAACAACCTGAGAACCAACCAAGTAAGGGACATCACAACTTTTCAGTTTTACTTGACTATTTATGTCCCTTCGATTGACCAAAGCCTGAGACTAAGAAGGCTTAAGAAGACCAATGGAAAGAAGCTTCCCTTGTTCATGCATCACCATTTTGGACAAGGAAGCAAAAGGTGTAGTGTATGTTGATCCCATTGTCAACCTATGAGTGTGAAAGCTAGAAACAAAAGTTGTATATTCACGTCTAAGTTTGTTAAGAGTACTAAAGACAAGTTGAATGTTTATTTTCTCAATGCCACATGATTTGCATTGTGCTCTAGGGTCATTGGCCTTAGTTACATAGTCTTGGATGTTGTCAAAAGACTTAGGATCAAGATGCATTGATTCATTGTTTATTTAACAACCCCTAACTTCATCACTTGTACCATACAGATTTTTTAGTTTTTCCCATGCATCATGTGAATTTGTACATCCTTTCATTTGAAACATAATATCAAGGGAAACCAAACTCCTAAGACAACCAAGATCTTTTGTATGTTCCATCATTTTCATTAGGTTTTCCTTATCATTTGTGAGTTCACTTACCTTGTTTTCAACATAAGGTGTATATCCTAGTTGCATTAAGGCCTTACATGCATTTTGATGCCATGTGTTGTAGTCTTATGGTGTTAGCAATGTGTTGGTGTTTCAATTTGCACCTCTGGAATACGAATTAGAAACGGACAGCTATGCACAGATAAACTGCTCTTTAAATTAGGAGGGGAAGCTCCCTCTTCGCTGATGATGCTTTAAAGAAAGTAAACTAAACTATTTGCCAATCTTTTTGTTCTCAGCTAAGAGCACAAGGTTATAAAACTCTACGTCGTAGCTGAGATTCTCTTTTTAGAACTTCAACTACAACTAGGCCTACTCTAATGACACTTCTACCAACTCAAGCAAATTCAGAGCTTGAGAGTTAGAAGTAAACAAGGAATGATTTCAATATAGACACTTAAACAAACTCTCTTCCAATGCACACTTAAAGACTCATTGTACTTTTCAATGCAAGCTGAAATAAAGATTATATAAGCATAACACAAAATGGAAACCTGAGATAGTAGATCAATGCAGCAAATAAGATTTCCTTTCTCAAATTTCAAATAACAAAGATTACACTTCTAGGACAACAAGATTGTAGCAAAAACAGGCTTACAGTTTAGCGATCAAACCAGAATACACTTGACACAAAGAACACATGAACTGAACAATAACTTGCAACAAAAGGCAGGCATGCAAGCTTGCTCTTACACTAAGTGAACAGACACTAAATAACAACTTGCAGGCAAAATTAGGCTCAGCAATTTTCTATCACAATAACGGTTAAAGAAAAATGGGCAAGGCTTCCCTTATTTATACACAAGTGAGGACTAGGGAACCCTAAAATCTTCTTGCTTTTACAACAAGACTTGCTAACTCGCAAACTTTATTTCTAAAACTAAAACAAGACAACTAACTAACAACCTACTGAAAACAGAAAGCAGGGAAAGTTCTAACTATTACAACTTGACTTTTCCTCTTTCTCAAAGAATAGATGAGCATGAGACAAAAATAGAAAGAAAACTCGGAAAAGGCATCGAGTTAACTATTGTTTTTTAGTTCTATTCTTGGAGATCTTCGCTGCCCCAAAAAGGTGCTGATTTTTCTCCAAAAAGTAGACTGTCGAAAAATTTGAGGTCTGGGTTTTGTAGACAATCACATTCTAAAGAGACCTAGTTCGTTAGATTCTGAAAAAGTTGAGGGATTCCTGAAAAAGCACCAAAAAAGAAAAAAATTGGAAATATAAAATTTTCCAATCTTCAAGAGGATCAAAAGGTAGATGGACCAAGATCGATGAAAACTAAAAAAGCTAACCGCCTATTTCTGAAATGTGATGCCCTAGAAGATTGAATCATGAAAAAGTGTGCCTCTGTGCTTCCCAATATGAAAAAAACTGAAAAAGCACCCCATTTAAACCTCTAAATCTTGAAAAGCAGAAAATGATATCTTTCTTCCACTAGACACCAACCTACAAAATATGTTAAAAAGATGTTGAGGACGAAAAAGCGCTTTGTTCTCATGCTTTAAAACTTTGAAGCTAATCTGAAAGCAGAGACATCAAACATTGACACCTTTTGAATAATGAATGATAAAAATTAAAAAATTCTCTAAGGCATTGAGCTTCGGGGGCTTTTCCTCTTCAGAGTTAGAATATTTTTCAAGATTTTCAACTTTGCTTGTTTTCTTGACCTCGATTTGATCTTAGTTTCTGGACGTCAGGTGAATCTTGTGAACTGACTAATGATCTCGTTGCAAAGCCTGATTGAATCAGAGAAGATTGTTTTGGAGACTGCAACTGCTAAAAACTAAATCTGATCCTTCAAAACCTTGGGTGCACCTAGCTAGCAGGGGCACCTTTACTGTCTAGAGATAGAATTTTTTCATGTTCTTCAATTTTACACTGCTTTTTGTCCTTCAAATGAATTCTCATTTTCAGATGTTTGATTGGCCCAATGAACTGACTGCTGGATTCGTTGGATAGCTCAGAGAATTTTGAGGAAGATCTTTTGGATGCTACAAATCCTGAAAACTGATTTTAGGGGGTCAAAAGCCTAGGCGCCCCTAGCTAGCTGGAGTGCCCAACTCCTCCAGAGTTGGATTATTTTCTGTCTTTTTCATCTTTGCTTTTGAGTTCTTCATTTTGCACGTGTTTATCCCTCCATTCAATCTATGATATCTGGTGCTTGACAAATATGATGAGCTCACAGATGTGTTGGTTGAATATTTTGCAAACTTGTGAGGTTTAGCAAAATGGTGGTTTCAGCCACAGTGTGTGAGTTAAAACTCTCCTAATTAAGGGAAGGCTCCCCCTTTCTTACTAACGAAAACAAATATGGGTGGAACGATAACCTCTCCTCTTGTTTCAAGAAAGATTAAATTTTTTTCTCTTTTCATAAAAGTAACATTAACTTTTAAATAAACTTTTACAACAGCTTGCAATAAAATGAAGAGAAAGGAAATGAAGTTTCCTGAAAGCTCAAAGACTTCCGTCACTTCCTTCGAGACGGGAAAACAATCTCAAGCGCAAAGTCTTGAAAATCTGAGATCCTATCTACCCTTTTGAAAGATAATCTAATGACAATATACAGCACAAGACAGCACAAAGTCTGCAAGTATGATGTATCTATTAACTACTTGTTGTGACCTTTTCACACATCGCCCCATTCAAGATGGGGACCCTTAATTTTTTCCCCATTATGGTCTTTTTGGCTTTGGTTTTTCTCTCTCTCTCTGTGTCTCTTTTCTGATATCTGCCTTTCCGGGGACATTCCCATTTGCGAGCTTAAACGAGAATTTGGCCAAATCCATAGAATTAGGGTTTTGAACTTTCCAACCAATTTGTGGTCAAAAAAGGTGAAGAAATTGAAAACAGAGATTAACATTGCTGCCAGCATGCTCCCAGTAGACTCTCAACTAAATTTCATCATATTCTGACAACTTACTATTTTTAGTAAGTGTGTAATTTCAAGCGTTCCTTCAGCATTTTCAAGGTTTCGACAGTTACACTGCATCCAGAACACATCAAGCTACTCACTGGAAAAATTTGAGCCTAAACGGACCACGTACTATTTTTAGTAGTTCAACTTCCAGAGCAGATTTCGAGGTTTATATGTAGATTTTTTCAATGCATGTCCGAGGATTCCTTCTGGGTTTTCTAAGACCTTCGCGATGGTGTAACATGCAAAATGAGATAATGATTTTCAGAGTTCAACCTTCAGAGGCTATTTTTAGGGTTTGCATGTCAGGGTTTTCTTTACATGTCAGGTGATTCTTTGTGGGTTTTTCGAGAGCTTCGCAGTGGTGTGACATGCAAAACAAGATGATCAGTACTCAGTGACTTACTATTTTTAGCAGTTCCATTCCAATAGCTCTCTCCCAACGCGTCAAAACCACAAACAGGGCGCAGTGCAACAGAAACAAAGTCAAACGGAGGTTGTTTGATATGCATGCAAATCAAGTTAGGGTTTCCAGCTTTGAGACCCAAAAAGAGGGGTAAAAAGTCAAAATTTTCGAAAACTGACGTATCCCACTGCGATCAGCATCTTTCGAGCTATACACCGATAAAATTTGAAGGCAAACGAAGCACTTACTATTTATAGTAAGGCGTTCCAAAACTGGGTAAAAATAGAAAGTCAGCAGCAGGTGCCAGTGTCAGCAAGCAAGTCACCCAATGAGGAGCACACCATTTGAATTTCAAGTCAAACTGAGATATGGAGGTCTCAGAAACAAGCAATGACTATAAATAGTAAACCACCTTCAGAAACATGTTATTTTTAGCAGGTCAGCTCAGGATGGCAGTGTGAACAGGTTGACAAGGTCATGAGGGTCCCATGTTCAAAATTTCAAATTGATCCGAGCTTCAGAAGTGTGGAAATCGGAAGACTTACTATAAATAGCAAGACACAGAGAAGCTGGCAGAAGGAGGGAAAATGGCTAAGTCTGGAACGTTATCCTTCACCACCTTAAAAATGCGCCCACTTCAGTTGGAGACCTTGAGAAAAATATTCTAAGTGTTCATCCACCTCCAGGGGTAAAATGCGCCCTCACATGCAAGATGACTTCAAGAGAATAAAAATTCTAAGGCAAAAATATATCCTCTTGCCACTATCAAATGCGCCCATGTCACTCCAAGGAAGTCAAAGGTCAAATATGTTAATCCTCCTCCTATGGAAAAACGCGCCCATGATAGAAGAAGACAAGGTAAAAATGGCTAAGGCATTGAAGAATCTTATCCACTTGCCACCCCTAAATGCGCCCATCCTCCTCCTATCCTCATATGTGCCCATGCTACAAAGACAAGTCAATGGCGTTATAAATTCATCCTTCACCATGCCTAGAATGCGCCCACCTCTCAAGTCAAAGAGTCAAACGTGTTGTTAGAAGCTTTATCCTTTACCCTATGCTAAATGCACCCATGCTAAACAAGGAGTCCAAGGTGGTCAAAGGTGGCGTTGAAAAGCTTATCCTTCAGCACACATGATATGCGCCCAAATCAAGGCATGTAAAGACAAAATACCAAGGGCGTTGAAAGTCAAAATCCTCCTCTATGTCTCAAATGCGCCCAAGATTAGAGGGAAAGTCAAAGAAAGTTGAAGGCGTTGAAAGTTTTCATCCTCTTGAACATGTGAAATGCGCCCAAAGTGCATGAAGTTTGAAATGAAATAAAGTTTGCCTAGGCGTGGGAAGTTAATCCTCCTACATGTGTGAAATGCGCCAGGTTATGAGGTAATGTGAATAATAAAATTTGCTAAGTACGCCAAGGTAGGGTGATGGAAATGTGAATGGAAATTGCTAGGCGTGGGAATTTAAAAAGAAATATATCCCTCATGAAATGCAAAATGCGCCCAAGACATTCAAAGAAAATTTTCCTAAGTGAATTGATAAAATCTCCTCACAGGCAAGATGAATGAAGTTGAATAAAAAAAATTTAAGGCAAGTGCAAAATGTGCTAAAAAATTTTAAATTTTTTTTAAGGCACAATATTTTCTTCCTTAGGAAAATCACGCCTAGACTTGAAGATGATGAAATTTCCTAAGGCGTGAGCAATATTGCCTAAGAGGAAGTCAGATGATATCAGCTTCACAGGATTGATAAAAAATTTCAAGTCAGAGCAACAAGAAATATTCACAGATGTGAAGAAATGGATTAAATTTGTTAAAAAAAATTTATTTTTTCTAAGGTTCAAAATTCAAGAAAATTAAATGAACCCGTTCATTGTATACCCATGAATTCGACAAATTCTGAAGAAAATTTTCTTCTGGGTATCGAAGATCTTCGATCAGAAGTTGATTTCCAAGTCTCCTACACTTCGCCAAGGCCTTCAGAATGAAGAATTTAATCGATGCTCAAATTATGAATTTTCCTAAGGGAAAAATTTAAAATTTTCTAAAGCAAATTGAATAAGAGGTGTTTTCAAAATAAAATTTTCCAGACGATGAATTTAAAGTGAATTGCCTAGATAATTTTGATTGAATTCTTCACAGGATGAATTTTCTAAAGTTAGAGGTGAATGAAATTAAAATTTGAATGACAGAGCTTCGGCTGGTGAGTAAAATTTGTTAAAAGGTGAATTTAAAGTAAATATTTTTAAAAGTGAGTTAAAATGCTCCAATCAAAGTTGAACTTCTAGAAGGCCAAGATTCCAGGCGTCGGGTGACAAGTGTTGAAATTGGAAAGAGGGGGAAAATTTGAATTCTTGAAGAGAAGTAGTGGAGATTTAATGTACTGGCTAAACTTAGCCTCCTAGAATTTGAATTCCCTATATGAGCTGAAGGTTTTTCATTTCTCTTCACCAGTTGAAGAAATTTGAATTTGCTCTAAGTTTGTTGCTGAGGCTGAAGGTATTGAAGAAGTTCGAAATTTGTTGAAGGAAATTACTAAAGTTTGTTGCTGAAGCTGAAGAAGTGCAACTTGAAGTTGAAGTGAGTTGCTGAAGGCTGAAATTTAAAAGTCCAAGTGTTGATTGAAGTTGGCCGATTTCTTGAAGTATTGAAGCTGTTGTAGCTTAGAAATTGGCTAAGTCATTTGAAGATTGCTGAAGTTCGAATTTAAAAGAATCTAAGTTGCTGATTGAA
The DNA here is from genome assembly GCA_007258455.2 of Sequoia sempervirens. Classification (NCBI taxonomy): domain Eukaryota; kingdom Viridiplantae; phylum Streptophyta; class Pinopsida; order Cupressales; family Cupressaceae; genus Sequoia; species Sequoia sempervirens. Next base: position 57,309 of record VDFB02348294.1, on the reverse strand, counting down.
GTTGGCCAATTTTCTCAAATATTGAAGTCATTGCAGCCAACTTAGAAAATTTGCTGAGAGTGTGAAGTTGCTGAAGCTTGCTTAGAAATTTTCTAAGTATTGAAAGTTCAAAATTTGTTGAAGGAGAAGTGAGGTTTGCAAATGAGATATGATGTTGCAACTTCTCAAAGTTTTAAAAATCGACTGGCAGCCCCCGCATGATGTTTTATTTATTTTCTAAGTTATTTGCTGATGGTTGTTTATTGTTTTGTAGGATGGCTGAAGTAAGAACAACTGGCAAGGACAACAATAGTGCATCCAAGCAAGCTGTTATCAAGAAGCTGAGCAAGCCTTTCATGCCAGAGTCAAAGTTTACTTTGAAGTTGGCCAAGCTTGCTGAGACGAATTTGGGCTCTTTCAACTTGGAGACTTTCAAGAATAGAATGTTGGGGATTGGTAATCATCAACCTTCGATAACTTCACACAACATCATTCGAAGTGGATTGTATGCAGCTGCTGGATTTCCACCAGCTATTCAATGCTCGGAGTTGATGATGGAGTGTGCCAATTATTATGAGACTGATCACAGATCAATTATGTCACCGGATGGCCAAGTGTTAGCCAACCTCACTCCTGTAGCCATTGGCGAAGCTTTTGGGATTCCCGCACACAAGAAGATGATTTACAAATCAAGAGAACGAGCTGAACGAATGTATGCTTCTACATTTGAGAGATGTACAGAGACGATCAATACTCGCTGGATGAGCAACCCCAAGCCCTCTCGCACAAAGCTACCAAGGCAGATTATATCAGATGACTTGAAGCAGGGGTACTGTGACTTGATTATGATGTTGAGCAGAGTTGGAGGCTGCCCACAGGATTTTATTTTTGAACCATGGATGTTCTATTACATCAACCTCGTGCTAGAAGGAAAAGAGTACGTTGACTGGGCTGCAATGATTAATGACAATTTGCACAAACAGCTCCTGAGTTTAAGAAGAACAAAGACATTCTATATGGGCTCCTATCTTATTTACATGTTGGCTCGTATGACGAAGTATAGAGGGATTTCATATAAGGAACCTGTTGGTTGTGGCTCTCATCAGTTCAAAATCCATGAGGCTTGCCCGTAGTTGCACCTGACGAGCACTACTTATTACAAGCGTGTCAACGATGCCTTTACCATGCATATAATGAGATCACTTCAGGAGCGTATTCATCATAGGATCTCGAGGGAAGCTCAAGAGTTAATTGAAAGGTATGGGTGCTGGTTTATACAATTTCCGAAGTTTTCTTACATCAGGCTGCAAGGTTTTTCTTCATATCCATATAGGCTGCCTAAGTACCCAACCAATAGGATTTTAATGTTAGAGATATCTAGGCAATTGGTTGCCTATGATAAAATTCAGAAAAGAAAGACGAAGGGAGGTGTTGATTTCCCGATTGTCATGGGCAATTCAGACGAAGTGTGTCCTTCACTTCAGGCAGCTAGAGAAGCTGAAAGTGAGCTTCAGTTCTTTCATTTTTCCTATCACACCAGCAGACAACATTATGATCCACATAGCAACATCAGGTGGATACTGTCAGAAGAATTCAAACATAAGGCAAATATTGAAGATTATTGGGCCGGTGCATCAGACGAGGCTGAAGTCAGAAAGAGGATGTTCTCTAGGTTGCCGTTGAGTATGATCAGGGAGTGTGAAGTCATTCCAGTACCAGACTAGGTGAGTGAGGACATGAATGTTCTCCATCCAGATTACGAGGCAGTGAGAGATACTCCACTTCCACTTCCAGATTGGTCAGAACCAGAGATTGCAGATTTGGACACACTTTCCATTCCAGTCTTGACATTTACCAGAGCATGGGTTGACAGACATGTGAGCAGATTGAAAAGTAGGTCGATTTCCTTGACTTACAGTTTGATGGGGGATCACAGGATGCCCACTACCAGCAGAAAGAAACAAATTACACGAGGTCCAGAATCTCGAAGGAAGGAGCTAGTTCGGCAGGAGCCTGTTCAGCCGGAGCCTCCAAGAGTTGTAGTTGAATCACCCACACCATTGGAGACACGTTCTCCAAGCATACAGGAGGTTTCTCTTTTCACTGATCAGAGAAATGCATTAAATCAGGTGCAGGAGGTACATGAAGAAAACCAGCCACCACGGAGAGAGTCGGTTGGCCAGAGTGTTAATGCGCCTACTAGAGATGATCAACAAAATGATGAGGGGACTGCTATTGACACTCAATTTCAGCGTGAGTTGGAGGCGGATTTATAGGATGATGATATAGTTTCAGGAGATACTCAGCCACTTGAGGCCGATGAGCCTCGCCAGAATGATATTGAAGTTGAACAAGTCCGTGAAGTAGAGGCACAGAAACAACAGCCATTTGTTATTCAGCATGTTGTACCTGATTAGCTCAGAGATAGGATGAGAAGAAGCCCTAGTGAAGAGATTGATCCAACAGTAGAGATGGAAGAGTTTTTGAACAGGATCAGCGCGCCTCCACAAAAGAAGAGAGCACGAAAATTTTCGAAAATATCAACTGATGAGGATGGCTCCCGCACCCTTCATATGGCGGTGCCACGAGTTGATTGTGATCGAGACAAAGCAGTGCCAGAGAACTATGTGGTCACAACTTTGGAGTTAGGACGTCCCACAGGTGCACAGATTGTCGAAGAATGTGATAACTCCTATCAGGCGCTCAAGGACAGACTGTTTAGGAAGGAAGGAAAGTATAAGAAATTGAAGAAAGAACATAAGACATTGATAGGATACATGCAGCACTTGTCTCGTCCTTGTGGGCAGGAGATTCCAGCAATAGAGCTTCCAGCTGAGTTATCCAGGGAGTCAGTTAGCGGCTTGTTGGAGTTGAGAAAGATGGCACAGGAAGCAGATAAATGGGTTACAGGAGTTCGTACCGAAACAAAAAAGTTCATGGAAGACCTTGCTTGTGCTTTCCAGCAAGCTTCCAGTATTACGGCACATATGGAGGTAGTTGACCAGGCCTGGGGTGATGCTTCTGTTTATCAAAGCAAAGTTATTCAACGTCTAGAGGCATTGAGGCATGCTCCTCTGCGGATGTTGATTGATGGAGGAGTCATTCAGGAGAATGATAGATATGACTTTTCTAGATGGTTCTCTTCAGTAATCACAGGGCATGGTTTCTTTGACGCAGCACAGGCGGATTCAGCTAGAGTCAGGAAAGCTATGATGAATATTGTTGATGGGGTCCTGAATACTTTGGAGGCTATCTTTGCTAGACGACTGAATCCCGATGAGGTGACTACTGATAATTTGAGGAGTAGGCTGGCACCTTTCTTCTCGGAGGTGAAGACCTTTGTGCAGGACGACTTTGAAAACACTTCCACTTTCTCTAGCTTGATTCAGAGTACACAGGATGCCTTAGTTGCTTGGAGAAAATCATGCACATGACACGAGCAGTTAGTCACAGTGTTAGAGTTTCAGCTTGATTGCATTCCACCTATTTCAGTTCAGGAGGTTCAGGCTGTACTTGCCAGGTTCATTGAATTTGCAGCCAGGGAAAAGGAGAACGGGAATGCACTTATGGATGATGATCTTCTAGAAGACTGATTGTGGTCATTAATTGCCTTTACTATTTTGGGAGTGAGTGGGAATCTTTGATTCATTTATTGTGCTACTCCCTATTCTGGCGGTTTTTAGGGTTAGGGCTGAGGTGGCTCAATCTGAGCCTTTGATTTGATTGTAATCCGAGCCGTCCATTGGACAGGGCTATCTACAAAAGGGGGAGTCCCCCTCATTTGTAATTCATTAGAAATTAGAGATTGGAATAGAGATCAGATTAGAGGAGATATTAGAGAGTAGACATTTTGCTTGATAGCTTAGCATAGTTTGGAGAAGGAAAGTTTTCCTTTGAAAACTTTTGTAAGAGATTGTTGTGTAAAACTTTCATAATAGAAGATCTTTTCATTGATGGTGAAATTCGTCTTTGTTATGGATAGCTAGCAAGGTTTTTTCATCCCTTCAATTCCAAGTAGCGTAGAGTAGTGTAAAATAGTTTAAGAATAGCATTTCCATTTCATGCAAGTAGATATTAGTTGTGGATTTATGGTATCGATCAAGGAAACTTCGTTTATTCCATACCACTAGCAACTTGCTGACGGCAAGCTCGCCTTGTGTGGTCAACTGGAGCATTTTATAAGCTTAACTTCAGTTGCAATTCATATCTTAGTATGCGTCGTCTTGAAGGTATCTTGGTGTCGGATTGTAGCTTGAAAATTTCTTGCTATCCCCTTGAAGATTGCACCGACTTTGTGTAAACTGTCCAGCGTGAGGTGGAGCAGAGTTTGGTTGAAGCTGTTGAGATTGATCCCACGTCCCGCCTTAGAATAGGACCTAGAACCTTCTTACCCTTGTACTCGTTTATCTTCTGTTCATCTTTGGTTAGTTTTAGGAAAACGTACTTATTGCTAAATCATCCGCATTATATAAATCCCTTCCAATCATCCATCTACTATTAACTGCAAGTGTCTTGAACAATTGTGTAAGTCCCCTCGTAAAAACATCAATTCACAACCAACCAACTGAGGGTATTCCAAAGCATTTCGGAACCTTGGAGTTGAACGTGCGATCTATCTCGCAATCTTAGTGCACGGAATACTTCGATCAAGAGAGAATGGAGTAGCCTTCAGACAACTTTGTTCTGCTGATTGGTGCAGTCACAAAAATCACATCAACACTATTACAAATGAGAATTATTACAAGCACAAAGACTTGTAATTCTTCTTAACTTCTAAACTCAAATTATGAATTCAACCTTCAACATTTACAGCACAAAGTCTGCAAATATTTTAATTGAAGCTCTCCCTAGCAATTTTCCACAATCTCCAAATAATCACAAAGTAATGCTCCAAAATGACATAAGAACACAATGGATGCAAAGTAGTACTTCAACACAAAGTCTGAAATCTCCAACTCTTTGATATTACTTGAAAGATAACAACTTATAACTATAAAGCTCAAAGTCTTTATGAGTACAAAATTCTACAGAATTTTCTTTCTTGCCAAAAGATACCAATTACAAAGGACCCTCTCAAATATTTATAGGAGAGAGGTCATGAGAAAAAGGTGGGAGGATTCCAACTAACTTGAGAAATTCTCTCAACCACCAACTACTTGCAATTGACTTATTCCAAATTACAAGTCCTATTGTAATTTGACTTGTAACTTGATTACATGTAATTACAATCTTCAATAATGCGAGTAGCATGGCTACTTGCCATTACAATTTCTGACTTTACATGTAATTTGTCAAAACAAAATTACAAATGCATAATTGAAATTATTCTAAGTGTCCAAGACATGACTCTAACTACATCATCCTTCATCTGCGATGATCTTCATGCTGCTTCAGGATTTTAGAACTTGAAGTATTCAGGATTGGTGAAGACATCTCGAACTTGGAACGGGAATTTGCATTCTTAATGATCTTTGTGTCCTTGGCAAACTTCAACCTTATCACAGGCTTGGAGTAGTACCATTTCTTTAGGAAGGAAGTTCTTCTCTTCGTTGCGTTCTTTTTCCATGCTTGATTTACTTTGTCCCTAGATGGTTTCATGATAATTATTGACCTTCAGGCTGCCCCATGAATTACTGTTGTATTTCTTCTTCTTTTGTTCACTGATGAAGAACCCATAACACCTTATTCAAGATGAAGTGCAAATAAGACTAACAAGGGAAGGGATAAATTGATGCAAAAATGGGCTCACAAGTGAATTTCGGGTTTTGGAAGGCTAATAACAAGTGCATAGTGTAATCGGGATTTTTGGAACATATTGCAAGTTAAAAAGTGCAAGGTAGGAAAAATGAGAGGTTATTGCAAGTTTATTTTTGAAACTTCTACTTGCACTTTTTACCAAAACTTCCTTCTTGCAGTTGGTTTATAAAATCCCGACTTGCAGCCAAGGGCATCATTTTTCTTTCTTTTTTCCGCAGAAAATGGAAATGAGATGATGGAGAAATGGGTATGTAAATGAGATGAAATGAAAGGGAAATTTATGGCAAATGAAATGAATGGAATGAAAGTGAAATGAAATGAAAGGCAAATGGTATGAAATAAAAAAATGCTGAGAAAGACATTTTTGACAGGCATTTTTATGGAATGAGGAAAACGCGTTTGGGAATGGAGGCATTTTTGAATGAATGAAAACACATTTTTTATTGAAGGCATAAAAGATGGAATGAGAGGCGAATGACGTGTTCCAAATAGAGGTGTATGAAAGTAAACACGTTTTTCAGCATAGATGTGTTTTATAAAATAGCATATGAGATGGAATGAAGGGCGTATGAAAGGAAAATGCGTTTTCAGCTGTAAGTGTTTTATAAAATATGCAAACTCAGCTTTATAGAAAGGAAGCCCAGGAACAAAAGATTTAAAGCAACAAAAACAGAAAAATAAAAAGAAACAAAGAACATACCTGCAACAAGAGTTTACAAGCCAAAATAAAGAAAAATAAATAAATAAATAAAACCCTAGGCGCCTTGAGCAAACTCAAATCTGCAAAAACATGGCAATGGTAGAGCAAAAATGGGGGATTTAATAAAGTTGCAAACCTTGCCAAGTGTTCTCCATGCCAAAAATCTCTTCAATCGGGGTACATATGAGCAAGAGCAAGCTACAAAATTCACAAAAACACTTACAAAACTAATTTCGGGTTTTTTGATGCTCATTGCAAGTGAAAAATAACTTGTAAAACTTCATTGCAAGCATTTCGGGTTTTTTGATGCTCATTGCAAGTGAACAAAATAACAAATAACTTTAAAAATGCCCTTTACTTGCAAATCGGGTTTTTAGATACACTTTGCAAGTGATTTAAGTTGAAATAGGAACTCTTAGAGCTCATTGCAATTAAACTTTTAAAAATAAAAAGAAATAGGAAGTTTTAGAGCTCATAACAAGTCACTTAAGTGAAATCGGACTTTTTCTAACATATTGCAAGTAACTTTTTAAAAAGTAACTTGTAATAAGAGCAAAAAGTTCCTATAACCTATAAGTTATCTCAAAAGTTCCTACAACTTGAAATTAAAACAAAAAGTAACTTGTAATAAGAGCAAAAAGTTCCTATAACTTGTAAGTTATCTCAAAAGTTCCTACAATTTGAAATTAAAACAAAAAGTAACTTGTAATAAGAGCAAAAGTTCCTATCACTTGTACTAAGAAATTAAAACCCCTACTTGCAGTGATGCCCCAAAAACCCGAAATTGACCAAAAACACACTAAAAATGACTCAGAATTTCACGAAAACGGACGAGTGAGTGAAAAATGTTAGCCAAAAGGACTATAGACCCAAAACTGAAATTTTCTAACCTTTGCACCTCGTAAAACGTGCCTTAGAAGAGAAAATCTTCAAATTTTATCAAAATTTTGATAGGTTATCCCAATTTTTAATAAGTCAAAAATTAGGGACAACAAGATGAATCTGTTTAATTGTTGGACTGAATATGAAGAAAACTTGTTGGAGGTCTCAAACCCTAATTTCCACTTTTAGATCCCCAAAAGCTTGGGCGCCCCTGGCTACCTGGGGCGCCCATGCTCACCAAACTAAACCATTTTCAAGCATTTTTCATTTTCTCAAACTTGTCCCTTCATGCTATGTCCTCCGTTTGATCTACAACTACGGGTGACTGATGAATCCAATGATCTAGCTAAGACATTCACTAGATAGCGTGAGAAATTTTGAAGACAATGAGCATATTTGCAAACCCTAACATTTTTTGATCCTCCAAAACCCTAGGCGCCTCTGGCTACCTGGGGCGCTTTTATTCTCCAGACTTAGAATATTTTTGATGTTTTTCACAACTTCCAGTTTGCTCCTCTATCAAGACTTCTTTGTTTGATCCAATATTCCAACTGACTGATTGATCCGATGGACCTGCTGATAGATTCACTGCGACGCCGGAAGGATTCTAACCAATATTGTCTGGGAAGCACAAACCCTAATTCTGACTTTTGAGGCCTTGAAAAGATGGGTGCCCCTGGCTAGCAAGGGCGCCTTTACTGACAAGAGTTAGTTTTTATTTTCCATTTTTCAACTTTCTGCTTTCTCCTCACGTTCATCACTTCACGGTCGGCAGCTACTTGTGCATTGAATGTTGGAGACTGGGAAAGTGGCTAAGGCATGAATGGCTAGGCACCTTGACTGGACAGAGGCGCCTAGCATCTCCAATGTTTGTCAAATTTCCTCAGTTTTCAAGATTCTCCAACCTCCCTCCTTCATTCTTTGTTCCTCGAGCATCTTTCACCACTTCTCGATCTATGCAGTGTTTAAGACCTTGAATCTGACACCTGACAGTTGACCAACCTCCATTAATGATCTCAGAGCTCCTGTTTTAGCTTCTGAAAAAGAAAAAATTCTATTTTTAGAAAATTTTGCCAACATCCATTTGAGAAGAAACCCATTAAAACCCAAAAAAAGTCTATTTTTAGAAAATTTCCTAAAATTTAGGGCCGAAAAACTGAGATTTGGGTTTTGTAGACAAGGTCACTCTAAGCAGGCCTAGATTCAGATTTTGAAAATTTTGAGTTTTTGACCAACATGTGTGACATGGAAATATTCATTTTTTGACCTTTTGACAATTTTTTACAAGACTTTTACCATTTTTCAAAAATGCCTAAATGTAGCAAAAATTTTAATTTTGGATACAACACAATGGAAACTTAAAGTGACCCATTTTAAAAAAATACAGTGCAAGAAAAAAGAGATGCACAAGCACAAACACGCCAAGATAACCCCTAGTTCACTCAATCAAAGAGACTCCCCCAAGAAAAATGATTTAGCACTTTATATGTAGTGTGGTTACAATTGTCACTAGTAAGAAACATTGAGTGGACTTGACTTAATGCTTTTACAAATCCTCAAGGAATGATTATATGTGGAAAGTACAATTTTGACTCAATACCAAGAAAAATAAATAGTACCATTGCGAAGTACAAGAAAAATCATGCACTTTCAAAATAATAATCACGTCAATCTGAGGTCATATGTGAAAGTTATCAACCGCTGAAGTTCTCGAAATGAGAACTATGCAGGATCATTTGTGAGAATCTGAAAATTTTGGAAAAATTTTGCATCAAAATCAAAAACCATCTACACTATCATGTAGAGAACAAAAAATTAGCCTAAATCCAAAAGAAATTGCTTGAGAAAAGGAGGTCATGAGCTCAAGATATTAGTCTTCAAAATCCAACCTATCAACAAAGATGGGTCAAAGTTTTAAAAAATCCTCTTGCTACCAAATTTGGCAGAACTGTCGCCAACTTTAGTAAAACTACCAACTATAGAGACCTCCAAATAATTTTAATTCATCAAATCTGGTGATACTACTAAATCTAGAGAGGGAGGTGGTTGTTGTCAAAGATGGCAAAACTACCAAAAAGTTGCCAAATGTGGTGAGATATCCAAATTTAGAGGTGGCATGAGTAGTAAAAAAAATTGCAAGTTTTAAAGGCCTTAAAGGCCGATTGTGCAAAAAAGGACAGGGGACAAAGCCACGCCCAACCCCTAAATAAGGGGTCCACGGACCTTGCTAAGGGCCATGGCCTCTTAGAAGGCTCGAGGCCCAACAGGCGCCTGTAGGGCATACCCTCAAGTACCCTACAATATCTAGTGTGAAAAGGACCTAAGTGGAGAACTAGCTAGGAAATGAACTAGTTAGATAAAGTACCTTGTTAAATCTAATCGCCTGATTTTATTTATTTATAAAGGCTACAATTTGTATTAATCAAGGGCTGCTAACCCTAGTTTAGTAGGTGCATGACATTGAACCAGCTTGTGGGGGTGTTTACCTTTATGTTTCAGGGCTTTCTGATCTGTTAGAACACAGTGAACAGCAAGTACGGTCCTATTTAGCTGCTGTTTTTATTTGTTGTTACTCATTGTCTTAGTCATATAATTCCTTTAATGGGAAGAAGATATGTTGGGAGGTCATGCTGGTGTATTCACATGAGTCTTTCATGCCTTTGATCACAATTAGAGTGTTGGGAATGAAGCTGGTAAGCCTATTGGAGTGAGTACCTTTGCTGATCTGCTTGTTACAGTGTGTTTCAGACCTCTTACAATCCTACACCAGTAGGCATTTATCCAACATTTGAGGTAATATGTTGTTATCTATCAACTGGGTAGATAGTTTATAAAATTAGGGAGTTTTGGAAATGTTTTTCAAATGTTATTCTCACATATCAAAACTTGTAATGAACCGGACCATTTTTTTATTTATTTTTTTATTACAATAGGCAATGCAACATGCACCTGTTAAGGTTAGCTCTAAAACCAAAACGATGCGGAAAGCAACTCTAACCAAGGATGTACACCAGGATCTCGATGTTGGGCAAGGTGTGAGCATATTGTAATGTACCCAATTTTGCGAGCATCAGAGTTCGGTGGATTTAGCCTATTCTTAGCCCTCATAGGCTAATATGTATGGTTAGAGGGTCTCTTGTTGGAGCTTGGCTTGGCTTTGGATTGTCAGAATTTACCAGTTGGCTTTCGTTCGGGGTCATTCGGACATCATTTGCTTGACTTGCTATTTTTAGTAAGTTAGGTCATTCAGCGGAGCACCCCTGCTATTTTTAGCAGTATGGTTTGGTCATGTGCAAAATCAATCACTTATTCACCAACTTCAGATGGTTCGTGAATCGGACGTAATTTGAGGAAGATATTAATATTTTAATTGTCAAATTAAATATTAAATATCTGAAGCTTATATTATAAAGTTATAATATTTTTTAATATTATAACTTAAGTGATTTATTTGAGGGGTCGACCAACATTGAAGAGGGGCCACTTTTTAATTATAATTTACAATTAAAAGTGCGTTCGAGACTTTGAAAATATTAAAAGTTAAAATTCAATTTTATTTAAATGATGCCTTTTGAGGAAAAAGTCGACCCTCTTGAGAATATAAGTATTTTTCATTGTGAAGAAAGTTCATTATGTTATGAAATCAATTTTTGATCAAGTATTCTTCCAGAGAACGAAGCCAAGGGTTTCAGTTGTCTACAGGCATTGGAGAACGAGCCATCTTCAATGTTGCAGTTTAGAGGCTGTGAAATATCAGCTGATTTATTGCTTATCAGAGAGGTAGCTTCATTCAGAGGTTATCACAGAACTTATTCAGAGATTGCATCTTCAGGGTTTTTGGTTTGGAATTCATCCGGAAGGGTTCTTCATTTCCAGGCACCATTTTCCACAATCTGGACACATCTTTCAAGGGTTTTACAATCTGCTACAAATACCAGGTTTTTACATCAATAATATTGTTGCTTTTTAAGTTGCATGTCATCAGATCTTGCTTGTAATCAGCATGGTAGATCAATAAACCTATTGGTATCAATAGATCAATCAATTTCCATCATTTGTAGATGTGTGGTATTTTATTCAATTTTTTTATATGCAATTTCTTTAAAAATCACACTTCAATGGTTTATTCAATAAAAACGTTCAAAAATAAGCAAAACAGACAGTTTCAGAAAAACAGTGAGAACAGGGGTTTCTACACATATGGTCAGAGGATCTAATGCAATGCTGAACTGAAAGGGAACTCTAACCAAGAAATGCATCTAGGAAAGACGAGCATATGGTCAGAGGATCTTATGCATGTTGAACTGAAAGTAACTCTAACCAAGAAATGCGCCGAGGAGTGGCGAGCATGTGGTCAGAGGATCCCTATGAATTACTTGACTAGAAAGTAAATAGGCGGCAAGCCAGCCTCTTCCACTTATTCAGCGGGAAGTACAAATAAGTAAAAAGAGAAGAAGTGAGAATGCTGACAGTACTACTGTTCAGCTTACAATGAAATAGAGTGCCTGCCAAGAACACAAGATTAGAAGCTTATTAATTCTGCAATAATGTTTAGCTACTCTCCAATGCTCACAAGACCACATAGAATCAATTTCTAAAATATTCCCCTTAATTTTTTTCCCAAAATTTAACACACAAATCAGCAACCAATCACTGATTAGTGTTAGCTCCAAATGCAAATCAACATGGAAAGTAACTCTAACCAAGAATGTTCACCAAGATCCCAATGTGGGCGAGGTGATAGCATATGGTCAGAGGATCATTAGGAATAAACTGAACTGAAATTACAATTCATCTGCTGATGCAGGCATCCACAAGTAGTGGGGATACTCCACTTATTCAGTGGGTACGATTATTACATTATTAAAGGCGGCAAGCCAGCCATTTAAATCCTCACTTCCACTTATTAATGTGGGGGGAATACAGTCCACACAACCACTTATTTAGTGGGGGGAAAATTACAATTAAAGAAAAATGATTATTTAAACTCAACCACTCAATCGTGGGAGTATGAAATTTAAACTAATTGCAGCAAATAAAATAAATAGCTGTTAGTACTACTAATCAGCTTTACAATGAATTAAACAACTGCAAGTAAGAAAGATATGCTTCCAAATCCATCAATGGTTAGAGTATCACTTCCTCTTAACTCTTACAATACAATAATGATATAAAAATGAAGCTCAAACCAACAATATATCAAAAACTAACAAGTCTGATATAAAAATCTGCAATCTGGAAATGTCTATCAGCAAACAGCAAACTCATAAAAATGATCACAACTCCTTCTAAATACCTCCGAATAAGCTGGGATGTTTTGCAAAGACCTTCTAGGAGGATGGCGCCCAAACTCAAACTACAAAACTGCATCAAAACTCAAGATATTATTCTTGCACGAATCCCAAAGCACTCATGAGATGGTACGGCCCTATAGAGGGGCGATTTCTCTTGGAAAAATCAGAAACTTGGAATTAAAATCTGAAAACCTCCAAAGATGGTCGCCATTATCATAGAAATGCAATGATCAAATACCCATAACCAAAATAAATTCATACCAAAAGCTGTATGCAAAAACCACCTTCAACTATGACTGTATCAGCAACTTCAAAACTGGAAATTTCATCAAAATCTTCAACTATTGAGCTCAATCTGCTAGTCTGATTTGAGAAGCAGCAAATGACCAACTAGGTGTTGTATTTCAAACACGAAATTGGATTGGAACTAGGAGGTAAGCATCCCTCGAAGTATTAAACAAGTTGTCATTTCGACAGCATATCATTAACATAAAAATATTGGATAATCAGCTCTTCAAACAGCAGCAATATATAAGCTTTAGTTGGCAAATGGAAACAACAAAGAACTCTTCAAATTCAAAGTTGAATACTTCAACTTCAAAGGGACTTGCTCACCTTTTTGCCTTTTACTTTTTGAAATAATAAAATATCATTCAACTTCCCCTTTAGGCATCCATTTCATATTGCAACAATAAAGCATTTATTAAATAATCAAATGCTCACTTGACCCCTTTATGTCCCCTTCTTTAAAACAACTTGAAGTCATCAAGCCTAGGCGTGGGGTACAACTTCAAGACATGAAAATTGACAAAGTCTGAAACTCAGTCCAAGGAGATAACCAAATACAATGCCCAAGCTACAACTGATGAATTGCTAAAAATAGCAAACTGACAAATGCCAAACTGAACCAAGTTGATGATGATGCTTTTTCCAAAAATGAACTTACTAAAAATAGCAAATGCCAAAAATAGTAAGTTCACTTCAAAACCATCAGAAAGCCAAACTAAACACTGAACTGCAAAGGATTGAACTGCTGCAAGATAGATACTGCCAAAAGATAGACTTGCTAAAAATAGCAAACTGCTATAAATAGTAAGTCTGCACAACATCCTCTGAATGCCAACTGAGTAGTATCTGAAAGAGGAAACCCTAGTTTTCTACTTTAGCTTAGCCTACGGATTTCTGGAAATAGGCTAAATCCAAAAGAAGAGTGTATGGCCAAAATGGGGACATTACAATTTCTCACTCAACTAATGAATTCGCACAATCTGACATAACTGATTATTGACTGAAAATGCACAAACTAGCAACTCACTATTATGCTCACAACTCACTCAAAACTCACCTAAACACATGAGACAAAATGCATAATGCTCCTAGGATGATGGCGCCCAAGAAGGAACAATAAAACCAACCCAAAAGACTCATATTTATTTTGCACGGAATTCCAAGCATCTCCAGAAAGGTACGGCCCTCAAGGAGGGACGATTTTGCTCCATAAAATCCAACTTTTGATAATAAATTCTGAAATTTGGCACTCAAGGTCGCCCCTATCAAAAAATCAGATTGGTAAAGTACCCAGAATGAGAATATTTTTATTTTTGAATCTATGAATAAAACTTACAATCAGCTATGATAATCAGCAACTACAAAATATGACTAGAATGCAAGAAAACTGAACTAAGATGCTAGAAAATCAAGTACAATGCTAGAACAACTCAACTACAATCTATCTCTCAACTAGTTGCTATCTTTCAAGCAAGAAGATGAGCCAAGTGCTAGGAGGTATGCTTTCCTCGAAGCTTTGCCTGAAATCAATCCAGCAACATAACAGTATGGTAGACAAGAGATAAGAAAATGAAGAGAAGAGGTCTCCTTATGTAGACTTGCAAAGCATCTTCCAGAAGCATCTAGAAGGGCACCCAAACCAGTCAAAGCATTATTCAAATTTGAGTTGACTCTTATCCCTCCAAAGTGGCGTCCAAAACAAGAAGGCAACATTTGACTTTATTTTAAAACAATCTCCTCATCAAAGTTGGCGTCCCACTTCAAGCATGATTTATGACCTTTAGAAATATTAAATTACCTCCAGATGAGGCATCCACCCATGAAGTCCCCCTTTCAGAACAACTTTAAGTCATCAAACTAGGCTAAGGGGGTTATAACATTAAAATATAACATCATTTTAGTTAACTTATCTCTCCAGAAAATGCATCAAAAGGCCAAAAGCAACTATACCAACTAAACTGATTGCAAAGAGGAGCCAACTATACTGAAGTCAACAAGACCACTGCCAGAAATAGAATTTACTAAAAATAGTAAATTCAGAAAGTTGCTTAGAACACCATGCGAGCTATACCACTACGAAGCTCTATGAAAACCCAGAAAGAATCCACAAACCAATCACCAAACTTCAAGCAACAACCTCCTCAAAAACAAGAAACCCTAATTTTCACCCTCCGAGTAGCCTACGGGTCTCCAAAATAGGCTAACGGTCAACTGAATTGATCACAATTGAGAAGGGGACATTACAGAACTCTATAGCATTGTAACCTTTTCAATACTCAGACACAGTGGAAATTGCATTGTTGATGTGTTTATGTCAATCATACATGTTGCAAAAATAAATAATTTTTTCTTTTAGGGTGGTTAGTATAGGCTGAGTTTTTCTCCATATGACTTGTGATTGGGAACATAGCAACATTGTACTTAGACAAGTCTCCATGATAAACCACAATATCTGAATCTCATCGCAACTTACCACAACTAATCATATAGTTGTTGACTAGTTTGGGATCAAACACTTGAATATGGGCTTAGAACAAGTTCAACTTCTCTCATTAAGAACCTAACCAGGAACTCTTTACATGTGAATAGCACACCCAAGTTCCAACACTCTCATATCTTTCACCAATTATTCCATTTTATTTGTGGGATTATTTCTCTATCTCTTGGACATACACAAGCACAACCAAGATGTCATTAGAAGATGAAAATGGTGCTTCAAAAATTTTATATATTTTACCAAGTATTCCATTTTTTTTATGGGCTTATTTCTCTATCTCTTGGACATACACAGGTACAACCAAGATGTCATTAGAAGATGAAAATGGTGCCTTCAAATTTTTGACAAGGACTATTAGATTCCTATTAGTATAAAATAAATTTCAAAAGCACAAAAACTTGAATCATTGATCTTCTAAGGCATAATGAGTGGTATCAATACCTTGATTCCAACTTAGACATCTTTGTACATGTATATAGAACCATTCCACTTTACCTAAAGATGATTTATGCCAATTTGTAGAAAGATTTGAACAATCTTAAATATTTTTTTCTATTTCCTTAACTCTTTTATTGTCATGCAAACATTTTAAAGGGGATTTGTGTTTTTACCTAGAAGTTCTTCAAATTGAAATACAAGGGAATGCCTTCATTGTGCCTATATAAGAAAATAAGTGGAATCATTCATTGGAATAAAATTTTGTTGTTTTGTACAAAAACTCCACAAATGGATGCTTCAATTCCCAAATTTGTCTGCATGGTAACCACAAAAACCTCTACATGTTTTCCATGTCTGATTTGTCCTCTCTGCTTATAAGTTTACTATTTGTTAATGGTGCTAAAATTCAACCATGTCCTTAAACTTAAAATATTTTGAACAAATGGCTCATAAAAATTACATTTGTGCTATTATACATATACAAATTTTCTAGTCCACCATAATCACTTTAAAAAAATTGTATTTGTGATGTCTATGTATCTTTAGTTTTATGAAACATATAGCAAATAATAGATCTTGTTTTGCTGAGATGATCAACCACCACTAAAATCCATCATTTTCTTTTTAATTTCCTAAGAAAAGAAATGATAATCTAATAAGAAATAAAGTTGCTCAACATTTCTTAGCTTTGCTCCCTTGAAATGGCCAATGTCTTTGCATGATGCTCTATTTCATTTTACCTTTTTTCTATGAGAAATTTTTTACAGCAACTTCATAATGCACATATTTGTCCCCCAGGAAAAAATATTTTATGTGCATCAATACTCAAATATGTGCAGTCCACATATACCGTGGACTGAGCTTAGAAAAAGTAAGTTAGCATTTAAGAATTTGATCATCTTCTTACATAACTACATTACAAGTTCCTATGTTACTGAATCCACCTGCTTGTAGACTGGCCAGATCCAGGTCCCATTCGAATTGGATCCGTGATCTAGTCTGATCCAACTACAAATTCAAGCGGGATTTGGTATTGTGGGGTCGGGTTCGTCTAGGATGAATTTAGGTGAACCTAGGAAGGATCTAGGGGAACCTGTTGATGTGTTTTTCGTGACCGCACCAACACAAAATAAAGCTACCAATGGCGACTTTATCCTCTCTTGAACAAAATCTCCTACATGCTAAGATTGCTAGAAAGATCTTGCATTCAACTCCAAGGTTCCTTCATGCAGTGGATAGTCTCAGTTGGCTCGATGTGATTTGCTGGTATTTCAAAGGGGACTTACGAAATTGTTCAACAACAGAGAAAGGAATTTGAATGCTCGAAAGGTTTGTCTATAAAGCTCTTGTTTCCTAAACCAACCAGAAAGTACAAAATTGAAATGGTTGCATGTAATGTCCCCTTCTCGAGCATGACTTTTCTGATTGACCGTTGGCCTATTCTGGAGACCCGTAGGTTTCTCGGTGGTGAAATTAGGGTTTCTTGGATGGTGGTTTCTTAGGGCTCACAGATTGGTGATTGAACTGCGGATTCCTTCTGGGTTTTTCGTGAGCTTTTCGGATATGTTTTTTTCTTGGCATTCTGAGCACTTTCATGAATTTACTATTTTTAGTAAATTCTATTTCTGGCAGTGGTCTTGTGGCGTCATGTCACGTCTCATACTTTGATGCTATTTTGACCATGACTTACTTTGATGCTATTTGGACCATGACTTACTTTGATGCTGTTTGACCATGACTTTGTGGGATTTAATATATGAATTATGATACGTGTTAGAGCAATATAATATAATACAATGCTTTGGTGTGTGGAAATGTAGAAAAATAATTGTTTTCTTTCAGAATTATGAGTGCATTTTATTTTAAAATGATACAAAATAGGAATGTTGATTTAATTATTGCCTAAATTTATATTTCTATATTGGTTACTAATACACTTTCGTTTTTGCACGCCTGAGTGAATTTGAGTTGCAGGTGATCGAAGGCCAAGAGTGTGATTGAGGAAAAGAAGGTTAGCTTCCCGACAGGGTAAAAGAGGAGAAGCTCTCGATCGCGCACCACCACTTAAAAATCATGTAGTTGCATTAGGTCATATCTGTTTTCAATATGATTGTTTGAAATTGATTACGTGGTTTGAATAAGTGATTGATTAAAACAAAAGAAAAATATATATATATACATAAAAACAATAGCATAGCAAAATTTAAATATAGTTTAATTCACCATAAAAATTGTGAAAAGAATATGGTTTAATTTATTTTAGTTTATCCCATTCATTTTTGTGCAATAAAAAGGAAAAATCTGATTTAAAAAAAATAGGAAATTAAAAATATTATGAAATAATTGGTTTGTATAAAGTGGAAATATCTCTGTTTGCATATGATTATTTTTCCAAAAGGAAGAGGAATGAACAGCCCGAGAGAACTTTGGGCTCTGGAAATTTTTCCTTAAAACCAACAATGCTGTTGGCATGTGGCAATCTTTGGAGTTTGCATGTGAAATTTATCTGTCATCTGGAAATACTCTGCATGATCCTCGAAAAGAGGAATAAAGCTTTAAGAGAGAATAGAGAACATTCAGGGGAGGGATATCGGAGAGCTCTGGAAGAAGGCGACAGGAAAGTAATACTGGGCATCTGCACTGGAAGAAATTGCCAGGTTCTTTTCCATACTTGTTTTTCAATCAGATTAAAATTGCAGTAAGAGAATTTAAGAAATGAAAGGCTTCAGTCTATGAAATGATTACAAATCTTTTCCAATTTTATTTATGGGTAATAGTTTACTCCTCATTGCTGCAATATAGAAAGAATACCCAATATTTTCTTCCAGATTAGGGTTACAGTCAGATGCAAAAAGCTGCAAATTATTAAACTGCTCTCAATTATATTTGAAACCTACATAAACATATATATATGCACAGGAAACTGTATTCCCGTGCATATATACATATATATATATATATGCATACAATTTGCCTAAAACACTGTCATCTGAAATAAATTCGAAATGCCTTTTGAGATAAATTTGAATGCAGTATATTACTAGGCAAAATGTCTCTAAATGTCTTTTTTTTTGAGTTATGAAACTGTTATACACAGGAAAAAGGAAAGGGATTTAATCCCTTGTCCTCCCCTTGGGAAGGACGCGGATCTGTGGGGAGGCTCGCGCCCTCCACAGGCCGCGGCCTGTGAAGGGGGTGCGAGCCCCTCACAGCCCGCCCCCTCCCCATGGGAGGGGCAAGGGCTTCCTGTGCCCTTATGTTGCTCAACGCCAGTAAGGAAACCCTGAAAAATGTTTATATTCTATGTGCACGGCCAGAGAACTTATGAACAGTTATAAAAATCAGTATTTCTTTCTTCAAAATTTACACTCAGCTGTATATGAATTTTTACACACACACATATATACATATACATATATATATATATATATACACTCAGCTGTATATGTATATATATATATATATCTGTTTATATATATATATATCCATGCATATATACCAAAATGCAAGTTTGAAGAGGAAAACCCCTTTTAAGAGAGTGATATGATCTCTGTTAAAAATACATAAATATCTCAGAAATGTTAAACCTAGAACAAGAACAGAAGTATCACTGAGAAACCATGTAAACTGAAAATCTTCTTGATTACTTTGACATATATTTACATACAGAAGTACATTCCTGAGTAAAGGTATTCAATGTAAAATTCGAATGCAAGTTTATCCTTCAAACCTCTGTATTCCAAAAGAATTGCACTGTTTCTGTATATTACTAATATTCAGAAACCTGTATTCAAATTAAGAGTTACACTTTCAGTCAGCTTGAATTTGGAAAGAATAGAAGTATATACTGAAATCAGAAAACACTGTCTCATACAAAAGAATTAATTAAATTTCTCTAGAAGTACACTGATAGTATTATGTCATACATGATCTTCGTTAAAAACAAAGTCTTTTACCAAAACAGAAAGGAATTACTTACAAAAGAGTAAATGAAATCTTTCTACTGAACTTACAATTTTTCTTTCAACGGATGTTATGAAATTTTCATTTGAAATTCATTTAGAATCAATTGAATGCATGAAACATGTAAGAAAATGCACAACTTTCTGCGTTTGTATTTATTCATACTTTACTTTTGGTAACTTCCGGGACAGGATGCCGAAGGTGGACTTACAGAGACGGTAGTATTACCTTTTCTAAACTACCATTTTCTTGTATTATTTATGCTTGGCCAAGCACTTGTACCATTGAAATAGATGGATTTGTTTTAAAAGCCTAGAAACATATATGTATTTGAGTCTCTGCCACCTCCTGTTGCAAGAAATGTGTTTTTCTCATGTTAGAAATGCATATAGGCACCAGGCATGCATCGAGAGTTCCCTCCTGTTTTACTGTTTCGGGTTGCTAGGCTCCTTTATGCAGGGCCGGGGATTCCTTCGAGTTAGGAAGGAACCCGGGGAAGTCATGGACTTCGTGGTTGGGTGGAAAAGGCGCCTGAATCACACTCTTGGCCGACGGTTGGCTCTCATCTTCAGTCATTTCAGTTGGTTTGATCAATCTTGACCTTGGGAAGCATTTTTGGTGAGATTTGTCCAGTTGATTAAAATATTATATTTTAAAGTTATATTTCAATATTTTGACCCCTTGGTCTAGTGAAACAACTTAAGTTGTTCTTAAAAGGGGGACTTTGAGGGGGTGGCGCCTCATGGAGATATTTCTACATTTTCTAAAGGTTCAAAAATAATTGCTTGAAAAGGGACGCCCATCTTTTGGAGAAGATTATTTTAAAATTAAAGTCAAAATTACATCAAGACAAAAGGGACGCCATCTTTGGAGGGAAAGGTGAAAATTCAAATTTGAAAGTTAGGGTTTTTAGAAGCTTCTGGAAAGTCATCACAAGTTTATAAAAGGAGGTCTTGGTCTTCATTTGCATCATCTGATATCTTGAGTAAAGTTATGCTGCCAAAATGGTGTTGGACTGCTCCGAGGAATGAATGCCTCCTAGCTTGGCTCAACTTTGTGCTTGTGAGATAGCACCTAGTGGAGAGGTTTGATTGCTTTTGAGTGATTTTGTAGTGAGTTTTCTTATAGCTGTTGCTTATGCATTGTAATCCTTATATTTGCAAAAATATCAAAAAATATGGAGTTGCTGGTTTGTGTTGCAGATTTGGTTTTTAGCTCATAAGTCATTGTGTGATTTTCTTTTGGTTCTGGGTAGTTTACCCATGCATTTGCTAGGTAAGGGCGCCCCTTTCAGAGAAGTTTGGGAATTTAATTTGAAGTCTCTAATTTATTAAGGCAAAATCGCCCCTCCTTGCAGCCGTACCATTTAGAGTGTCATTGGAATTCGTGAAGAAAATAAATATCTGCATTTAGGTTCTGTTTTGTGTTTTCAGCTTGGGCGCCTTCATCATAGGAATGATTTGCATCAGATTTCATGTAATTTGGGTGAGTAGTGAGTGAGTTGTGTGCATTTCCTTGAGTTTCTATATTGCTGGTTATCAGTTTCAGTCATAGTTCTGTCATAACAGCTTGCATAGAATCCGTCATTTGAGTTTGGTTTTGAAAGGAGAGACATTGAGAGCATTAAGGATAGCATTATACATTGTTGCAACATTGAGAACACTCTTATCTTGTGCTTAACAGATAAATCTCTGATATTGTAAGTTGAACAGTAGTACTATCAGCATCTTTCTTATTCTTGCTAATCTCATGTTTGTAACTGCCCACTGAATAAGTGGAAGAGGCTGGCTTGCCGCCTGTTTACTTGTTTTGCATTGTAATTTCATAAGTCTCCACCATATGGTCGCCTCATCTCCATCCTGAATTGAGTAGCACATACTTGGTGTTGAGTTTACTTTCAGTATTGCAATAGATAGGGATCCTTTGACCATATGCTCGCCGTCATCTGGCGCATTCTTGGTTAGAGTTCTTTGTATCAGCTTTTCTTAAGATCCTCTGACCAATGCTCACACCTTGCCCACATCGGGATCCTGGTGTACATTCTGGTTAGAGTTGCTTTCAACATCGTTTTGGTTTAGAGCTAACCTTAACGTGTGCTTGTTAGTTGTAACTTGCAATTGAAAATCGAAAAAAAAATTGGCTCGGTATATTTCATTGCAGGGATAGAAGATACTATGGACCAATCTACGCGTGGGACGTGGAGATCAATTTTCACAAGCCTCAACCAAATTCCGCTTTGCCTCACTTCGGACAGCCTCCACAGAACTGGTGCAATCTTCAAGGGGAGTAGCTAAAGATATTCAAATTACAATTCAACAATGAAGACACCGTCACAACGACGCATACCAACATGAAGATCGTAATCAAAGTTAAGTCCACAAGTTTCCAGTTGACCACGTAAGGTGAACTCACCATCAACGAGCCCACTAGTGGTATGGATAGACGAAGTTTGCTCAAATTGAAGACCACATTCCACAATTACTAACTACTTGCATGAAATGAAATTTACTTTACTTTAAGCTACTACTCGAATCAGAAGGATGAAGAAACCTTGCTAGCTACTCACAACAAAAGATGAGATCATCATCAATGAACACTCTTTTTATTATGAGAGTGTTCACAACAATTTCTTACAAAGCTTTCAAAGGAAAAACTTTCCTTCTTCTTCAAACTACACTATCGATCTACGCTATGCTACTTCTAAGTTGTCTCTCTATCCTCATATCTCTACTTTAATCTAATCTCTACTGTCTAATGAATTAGAAATGAGGGGGGATGCCCCTTTTATAGTTGGCCCAGTCCCACGGACGGCTCAGATTATAATCAAATGAAGGGCTCAGATTAAGCCACATCAGCCCTAACCCTAAAAACCGCCACCAGGAAGAGTGGAGTAATAAATAAGCAATTAATGTCCACCACCCTTCTAGAAGGCTCTTGTCTGGAAACACGTTCACATTGTTCCTTCTCTGATTACAAACGGCCTAAGTTTAGTCATTGTGGCTTCAACTTCTTGAAAGGGTATGGCAGGCACGTTCTCGATCTGACTCCAAATCATTTCTTCATCCTCATCCTGAAGGATTCTCCAATCTTGGACTCGACCCGTTCTCCTTTGCCACTCGCCTTCTTGAGCCGAGTGCATACTAGGTCAACACTTAGCCATTTCTTCCAACATGCAACTTTTCTTCTTTCGAGGTTGAAATGTAGTCTTGGAGTATTTGCTCCATCACTTCAATTCCTCCCACTCTGGTTCCTGCAAACAAAGGAAAAGCATCAAAACACTTAATAATATAAACTCACCTCACTTACCTGATATCCATCCTTTGACTTCCAAGGTCTGAGTATCTTCAGATCTGATAGGGTTCATCACTTTTCTCTAGCAAACCTTGCTTTCTTCATAGCTTTTCAACATCTGCATGCCATCTTGACGCCTTCATCCTGATATTTGAGTTTCACTTTAGCTTCACATTATGCCTTAGACAAACTTCTCCTTTCTGAGGGCGCATTTTAGAAGACTCCTGCTTCATCATCTGCCTTAGAAAATTTTCATATCTTCACTTTGGCTTGGAAGAATATTTCCCCCTCCAACAATTTCATCAAAAATCACCTAAGTATCCAACTCCAACTTTTAGCCAAGGCACCTTATTTCTCTTCTTGCCTCAGAAAAATTTTATTTTGTTCTGCCTTAGAAAATTTTATCAACCAGACGCCCATAAAAAATCTTCATCTTAAAATCTTTGGCAAGGTGTGGAAAACTTTAAAATCACATCCTTGTTGAAAATATCCAATACCCAGAAGAAAATTCCCCTCAAAACGTGCAAAATTCATGTGTCTACAAACGAAGGGGTTCATTTAATTTTCAAATTTTAACCTTAGAAAAATATTTTTCCATCAAATTTATTCTTCATTCCTCATCTCTGGGCACATTTTCTTGCTTGGCCTTGAAAATCTTCTTCAATCTCGTGAAGCTAGAGCCTTCTGACATATCTTTGCCAATTTTATCCATGCCTTAACAAATTTCATCTCTTCCATCAAACTTAGGCGTATTTTCCTAGAAGTGGAATTTTGTGCCTTAGAAATTTTTTAAATAATATCACCAACATGGGCGCATATAGGGGCTTCCACTTCAATTTATAATACTTAGAACATTTTCCAACTCCTTCCATAGGTCAAGGCGCATATAGAGGTAACTACTTCAAGCTTTGAACACTTAGAAAATATCAAACTTCCTCTTCAACTCTTAGGCGCATATGACCCTTCAAGCTTTGAGTTTATTTGCCTTAGAAATTTTCAACATTCTTCTCTTCAAGGTTGGGCGTATTTAGGAGGTCAAGCTTCAAGTTTAAATGCCTTAGAAACTTTTCTAACTCTCTGTAATGTCCCCTTCTCGAGCATGATCTTTCCAATTGACCGTTGGCCTATTCCGAAGACTCGTAGGCTACTCGGAAGGTGAAATTAGGGTTTCGTGTTTGGAGGTTGCTTTTGCTCGTGGTTGATGGATTTATTGGCGGATTCTTTCTGAGTTTTCAGAGAGCTTCGCAGTGGTGTGTTTTCTTGGCATTCCGAGCACCTTCAGGAATTTACTATTTTTAGTAAATTCTATTTTTAGCAGTAGTCCAGTCAGCATCAGCCCAGTCAACTTTCCTCTTCTGGCAGTTCATTGGGTAATTCTCATTTTTGGCTTAAAGGGTTCATTTTGGAGAAATAAGTTATTTTAAGTCAAAATGTTTTATTTTAAAAGTACCCCTTGGCCTAGTGATATAACTTAAAAGTTGTTTTTAAAGAAGGGGACTTTGAGGGGTATTTTATCATAAAGGAAATATTTTTATATTTCTAAAAGTTTATATTTGCTCAAGGGAAAATGGACACCTACTTGAAGGAGTTTATATTTTTTTTTTTAAAAAGGGATTTTTATCTCTCAAGAAGGGTACGCCATTTTGAAGAAAGGTTTTTGGTCAAAGATTAAACCTAAAAGCGGCTTGGAATTAGGGCGCACTTTCTAGAAGCCTCCGGAGTCTTCTCTTCAGTCTATAAAAGGAGGTTCCTTCTCTTCATTTGATCATCTTTTGTCTACAGGAATGTTATGCTGCCGGAATGGCTTTGGGATTGCTTCGAGGAATGTAAGCCTCCTAGCTTGGCATTGCTTCTTGCTTGAGATATAGCGACTAGTGATGAGGTAGTTGTAGTTTGAGTGATTTGTAGTGAGATTTCTGCATTGTAGTCACTGTGTGGCTTTGTAGTTCAGTTTTATGCATATTAGTGAGATTCTGGAATTGCATCTTCTTTATAGCTGATTGTTGTTTTTAATCACAAGTCAAAAAATACAAAAAGAATCATTCTGGGGATTGCCTTTATCTCTTTGTTTGTGAGGGGCGACCCTTTCCTCTAAATTGCAGATTTTTTGATGATGTATTGAATTTTTAAAAGCAAATCGCCCTTCCTTGAGGGTCGTACCTTTTTAGACTGCCTTCAAAGTCGTGCATAAATTAAATGAGGTCTTTTGGGTTAGTTTTGTGATTCAATCTTGGGCGCCATCATCCTAGGATCATTATGCATTCTGTCTCGTGAAATTTGAGTGAGTTTGGAGTGAGTTGTGAGCAATATAGTGAGTTTTAGGGCTGCTGTTCATGCATGTGAAAAACAGGACTGTCAAAAATCAGATTGTCAAGTTGGTCTTTAGAGTGGAGTTTCTGATCTAAGCTTTATTATCCAGTGAAGGAGATTCATTATATTGTTGCAGCACTATTTAACTCTTGATTCATGTTCGTAGCAAGGCATTCTCTATCATGTTGTAAGCTAAACAGTAGTACTGTCAGCCTTCTCACTTATTTTCCTTAACTGCATTGTAATACTTAGCATCTCCGTCATATGGTAGCTCCAATTCCATCTCGGGTTGGAAAGCACATTCTTGACGTCGAGTTACATCAATATAATAGTTAGTAGGGATCCTCTGACCACATGCTCGTCGTTCTCCGACGCATTTCTTGGTTAGAGTTCTTTGCTTCCGCATTGTATTAAGACCCTCTGACCACATGATCGTCATTCTCCGACGCATTTCTTGGTTAGAGTTCCTTGTATCAACATTTCATTAAGATCCTCTGACCATATGCTCGCCGTCATCCAGCGCATTCTTGGTTAGAGTTCCTATTTAGCATTGCATTGAGATCCTCTGACCATATGTTCACACCTTGCCCAACTCGGGATCCTGGTGTACATTCTTGGTTAGAATTGAATTCCGCATCGTTTGGTTTAAGTGCTAACCCTAACAATTGTGTATTGCTCTGCTCATTGTAATTGAAAAAGTGAAAAAATTGGTTCGGTATATTTCACTCTCTCACCCAAGTTTAGGCGCATTTCACCATGTCTACTTCCAATTTCAAGCACTTAGTAAAATTTTCCATCAAACTCAAGTAGCTGAGGTGCATATGAGGGCAAGAGCTTCAAATTTTCAACACTTAGAAATTTTTTTTGGTGCCATCATGCAAGTTGGGCGCATTTTACTAGTGGAGCTTCCATTTTTGCATACTTAGAAACTTTTCCATGCCCCTTCACAAGCTTGGGCGCATTTTGATGGGCCTCCTGCCATTTACCAATACTTAGAATATTTTGAAGCTACCTCCTTGAGATGGGCGCATTTAGGGGGTGGAGGAGGAATAAACACTTTGCCTTAGAAACTTTTTTCAATCTCATTTCATGACAGGGCGCATTTGGCATGCTGAGGAGGATTTAACTTCAGACTTAGAAAATTTTCATCCTTCTGCCAGCTTCTCCTTGGGTGCATTTTGGGGTATGAGCAGGAATTTCTTTTGGGAAACTTTTTCATCCTCCTGCCATTCTCATCTTGGGCACATTTGACAGGGTGAGCAGGAACTTCTTCAGACTTAGACATTTCTCAGCTTGCTCGTCCCTGATTTACTATATTTAGTAAGCCCATTGATTTTCATACCTCTGAAGCTTGGATTGATTTGAAATTTTTGCCACAGGACCTTCATGATCTAGTTAATCTGTTCACACTGTCATCTCGTGCTGACTTGCTATTTATAGCATGTTTATGAAGGTGTTTTACTATTTATAGCAACTGCTTGATTTCGAGACTTCCACAACTCCGTTCAGCTTGAAATTTAAATGACGTGACCCTCATGGGATGACCTGCCTGTTCACACTGGCACTTGCTGCTGACTTACTATTTATAGCCTGTTTCAGAAGTGACTTACTATAAATAGTAAGCGCTCCGATTGCCCTCAAATTTTACCAGTGGATAGCTCGAAAGATACTGATCACAGTGGGATACACCGGTTTTCGAAAATTCTGGCATTTGACCCCTCATTTTGGTTCCCGAAGCTGGAAACCCTAATCTAACTTGCATGTCGATCAAATGACCTCCGTTTGACCCCATTTTTGTTGCATGTCGGTCAGTTTGTGATACTGAAGTGTTGGGAGGGGGCTGCCAGAGTGGATCTGCTAAAAATAGTAAGTTCCCAAAAAAGTGACCAACTCTGTTTGCATGTCACATCACTGTGTAGCTCTTGAAAAACCCATAAGGAATAACCTGACATGCACTGAAAAGCCCTGCATGCAAACCCTAAAAATAGCCTTTGAAGACAGCTCCTGAAAAAAGTCCTTATCTTGGTTTGCATGTTACACCACTGTGAAGCTTTCAAAAAATCCACAAAGAATGTTCAGACATGCGTAGAAAATTACAACATGCAAACCCTAAAAATAGCCTCTAAAGGCTGAGTTTTGAAAGTCATCGTCTCTTTTTGCATGTTATATCATCACACAGGTCTCAAAAAATCCAGAAATATTCCTCAAACATGCACTGAAAAAATTTGCATGTAAACCCTAAAATCAACTCCTGAAGGTGAACTTGCTAAAAATAGAAAGTTGTCTGTTTCAGCTCAAAACTTGCAGACAAATAGCTTGACATGCTCTGGATGCAGTGTAACGATCAGAATTTCAAAAGTGTTGAGAAAAATGTCCCAAATTAGGTACTTACTAAAAATAGTAAGTTGTCATAATTTTGCTGGGGACTTGCTGTAAGCATGTTGAATGCACTGTCGAGCTCAAATTTCAATTTATTCACTCCGTTTGACTTCAAACTGGTCAGAAAAATTCAAAACCCTAATTCCTCAAACTTAGCCAAAATTTCAATTTAGACGGGCACAATCCCGGGAAGACAAATACAAGAGAGAGACAACAAGAAAACTAACCAAAAACCAAGCCAAAAGACCCGAACAAAGCAAAAATTAGGGGGTCCCCATTTGCAATGGGGCGATGTGTGAAAATGTCACAACAGAACCCATGCAAACCCAAGTCAAATTCATCAATCTCCTATGCCTTTTTTAATGCTTTTTTTTTTTTAATTTTCATGCTTTGACTTTGACTTGGATGCCCTAAAATAGATTTCAAACACTAAAAGTCACTTCTAAAACATTTCAAACACCAAAATAAGTTCATTTCAGCTCATTTCTATTGCAAAGAACAAATATCATTCAAAAAGGCTAAACATTCATTTTTGTTTGTTGGAACAACAAAGGGAGCTAAAGATTGATCTTTGAAGCTTATACAATAGTTGTATTACCATTCCTATGTATTTGCAAGTGTCCATTGGCTGCCAAGAAGATCATGGAAGAATATTTTTACAAAGAGCTAAGTTTTGTTACTTTTTTCTTCCATTTTTGTTTTACAAACATGAAACAAACTCTTTACTTTCTTTTTTTTATTTTCTTCCATTCTTCTACAAATGTATTGAAAGAGCTAGGTTTTGAATGTGTTGTTTGTAACATTTATTGCCATAGGAAATACAATGGAAACTAGTTCTAGCTCCACAGCCTGACCTAAATTCAAAATAGATCTGAGTTCTTCTCTATAGAAGTATGTTGATATGATACAATCAGTTCTAGGTGTTGGGGGGTATATTTGGATTTTCTAGGGATGCGATGATAAATATTTTAATTCATATGATTAGATGAAATCCCATTTGTGTGGAATACCTAGACAAGAAATCAAAGCTTGCCTTGGGAACAATGGTGTACCTATACAATTGGTGCAAGTGATAGCATATATTATGGAGCAAGAGCAAGTAGATGAACTAGTAGGTCCTAGATCAAATCATCCCCTGTCTGTTGTTTGTTTTTTCTTTGTGTTTCCAAATATGTTTTGAGATGTACTTTGCAATAGTTTGAGATAGACAAATATAGTGCAGGTAATAAAGAGATTTCCAGCGATAATCAACTCAAATAAAATGTTATATTCAAGAATATAAGAGGCTGAAATTTCCAGATTTATAATTTGAGAAAAATATACATTTCTTTCCAAAACTAAGACTTTTTCTAACATACCCAAAATATTTCAGGAGATTTACCATGTGTTGTAGCTGCAACCAGCAAGATGGTAACTCCAAAATCGCCTACAAAATCACCAAACCCTCACTTCTCCACCGTGAAACTGATGCACAACAATATCTTCACCCTAGACGCCTCAAATGGGAGTGATTACAACCACAAACCCTAGGCATTTAACCTAACAAAAGCCACACACCTCTGCTGAAGTTGTATGGGTTGCCAGCAAGGTGCAATACTTTTAGAAAATAAACTGCCACTGTTAAGTCTTCAAATCCTTTGCAAGAGGTGTCGCCCAGATCTAGTGAAGCCTTTGAAACGATACCCACAACACCAAACTCATCATATAAACCTGGAATTCCATTCTAGAGGGTACGGCCTACCTGGCAACTGCATACAACAAACAACTCTAAAAATTGTTCATAAACCTTAGTAAATACCTTTACTCTGAAATAATGCTCAATATATCTGTAAGCTCCTGATAAATCCTTCAAATCCTGGATTGAATCATCCTCTGAAATCATTTATGTGCAATGCATAACCCCTAAATGGAGCTATCTGCAAGCAATCTAGGGAGATCTTTCACTCTTGTAGCATAATGTTCCTCATGAGGGCTTTTGTCCTCAATGAAGCCAAGATTTTAAGACTTTCCAATCCAACCAGCCAAACCCCTATCAAATCTCTCCAAAACATGAATGTGCAAATGAGCTCACAAAAGGGCTTTTATATTTCCCTCCAATTCCCACGCCCAAGTTGGCAAATTAAAATATTTTATTTAATTTATTTCCCTCCTTATATCTCCCTTAAGTTGGCGTTCAACTTTATATTATAAAATAATCTTTTATAACTCCCTTATAACGTCTTTTTATCATGTCATTAAAATATATAAATAATGTAATAAGTTAAATATTTAATTTAACTTTATTATTAGTGCTATTAAATTTAAAAACCATGACCATGATATGCCTAGATAACTTCATGGTGAAAATCCGTCAACTGACCAAGACACTGACCCCCTATAACTTACTAATACTAGTATGGTCAAATTGTCTAAATAAGCTTCAGAAAGTACACTGTGAAATCCCTAGTAAACATTGAGCTGGGAAAACACCGCCTAAGCTCAAATGGTTGACTGACCAAGTCCACAAACGCCCTCAAAGGGCCCCCTAACCACCTTGTTAGTCCACAGGGACCAAGTGATGGACTAACCTCTACAACTGGTAACTATCTAGGAAAAGGGGACATTACAGTCCACCCTCCCCAAGCAATCCACACATGAACACCCTAGCCTGTCAACTGAATACCAAGATCCCAAATAAGCCTGTATGATGCTCTACCAAAACCCCACTGCATCCACTAGATAATGAGAAAGCTAAACTCAGCAGCTTTGTTAATCACTCTCCACATAAGAAACAATCTTCCAAGCCTAATATTTCCTGGATCCCACAACCAAACTGGAAGTCCACCAATCTCAACACCCGCTGACTTCCATTGCTCCATTCTGATAAACATCACTGTGTCACGAGTTGTGAAACAACTCCTCAGGACCCAAACGAAAAGAAGTTCCAAGCATGTCGCCACCTGGATCCCAAACCATCACATCCTCACATCCATCAAACATGAGAAGATGGAGGTACGTTGAAGTGCCAGCATCACCAAACCACTCCCCAACTTCTGCAAATCCCTCAGGGATGTGACGAATACTCTGCATAGGTGCAATAAAGAGTATAACATCCCCCTCTAGGTTGTTGATATGGAACAGATCAATAGCCTCAAGACTGAAAGTCCAATCTATGGGGATGCACATAATACCACTAGGGTCATAGGGTGACAAAGTATCACCCCTATACCGCTCTCCAATGATGAGGAGATGATGCAACTCTCCTCCAAACTCTCAAATTGTCATTGTCCTCCAAAGGTTATGAAAGTAATCCTTGTCCCATGAAGTAGGACATCCATCTCGTGTCAACTTATGGAGTAAAACTCCATAACTGTGGGTTGGAATACCAATGCCATCATGCTCACTAAAATCATAGCTCCCTTGAATCCTCGTTCCCCCAAGTGTAAGCCACAAAAGGGTAGTCCCCCAACGGAAATCACTGAAGCAAGGAAGATGCAAACTCTACCAATGAGTCATTTGCATGATGAGGCTCTGATTCCGACACCTGTATACAACCATCTGAAGGAAACAAAGTAGGAGACCCGCAAGTTCTAGTTCCACCTTTTGAAAATAAATGCACACCATTCTAGAGTGGATGATATAAACCCTAAGCTGACCCACACTTATGCATCATCAAATCATGCGTGTGCAGGCTGAAAGAGAAGTGATGAGCACTCCTTACTATGCAAGGTGAAATTCACTTGCTTGTGCCAATGGAAGACGTGCATAGTCACTGGGATTCCACACCTTATTACTCTCATCACATTCAGGAAGTGGCTCACATCTCAAATCATGAAGCGCAGATTTTGTATTAACTTTGCAAGTCCTCTCTGTGAACCCAATGGCAAAGTCCCAAACTGATAACAACAGGAGGTAATTTGATTTCATTACCTCTAAAGCGTGATTGATGGACTGCAGGCTTGATGTAGAAGTTTCGACTACCACCTCCCTCTTCCTTTCTTCCAATTGAGCCGACTACATGAGGTATTCGGCGAACTTGTGTGTGCTATCATAGTGAGTTAAGGTTTGGACAACCTTATCTTCGATGACTTTCAGTTGTTCCTTAAGTTTCTTGTGACTCTCTAGGCTCATGTCTACAATCAGCCTCAACCAATTCCTTACCTGGTTTGCTGGAAAATGTAGGAGACTGGTGCCCTTGTCACTTGTGGATGCATGCGCTTCATTGCTGGCTGGTTCACAAGGTGTATGCACCACTACTTATGTTGTATCCATGTCTTGAGCCCCCAATTAGCTCTCCCACAAAGGTGCATCATGATTTCCATGATGCAAGTTGTGTGAATACTCAGAGATTTAAGAATCATTCCTGTCCTCAAACTTATGCAAATCCGGAACCTCCTTGTGCTTGACCACCATAAGGGGTTCTCCCCTCAAACCATGAGTACCACTCTCATCCGTAGGTGTTATGGCAGCCATATTAAACTAATTTCTTGTCGTGGATGATGATGATTGAGCCAAGCTCAATTCCTCATAGAACTCATCAATTTGAATCTCTGATTTTTGAAGGGCCATCTAAGTGCTCTTCAAAGAATCCTTAGTAACCATAAGCTCATCAGTAAGCTTATCCACTTCCCCTTCTTTCCCTTTTAGTGCATCAAAGTAGATTTCACCCACCATGAGAAGATGATCTCTATCGGAGAGTAGGTGTTGCTAATTTGACTTCATTACCACTAATGCTTCTCTAAGTGCCTATGAATCCAAAAGGGAAAGTTCTCCATCAAGGTCCATGTGTGCCCCTAAAGACCTCCAACAACATTTTGCCATCAACTTAAGGGTATCATCAAAGTGTTTAATGGCTGCAATAATTTGGTCTTCATTTACCCTCAATTTCCCTGCCAAATGATAGGACCCCTAAGACTTATCAACCCCATATAATTTTTCTGATTTATGATCAGCACCATGCAACACTAAATTAGATTTGTTTTCAAGGTTGATATCTACACCATCAGTGTCATCAATGTCGTCCCTCATGCTCCACTATGTAGATAAAGTAGGAACTGCAGTATGATCAAAAGTAGATCCATTCCAAGCAAGATCCACATCAAATGTAGGGACCATCACTCCTAGATCCCATGTGCTAAAAAATTTTCTTTGTTCAGGGAGGGTGTGGTCATTGTACTCCTCATCCTGCAATGCCAAGTAGGTCTCATCTAAACCCATTTGTTCACTACATACTGAATTTTCTAAATTGCTAGCATTGGTATAAGAAACATCCACCTCAAAGACACCCAATCCACAAACTAATTCCTTGCCAAGATGAAGTAAAGGTGATGAAGCAATGCTAGGCTCAAATAGAGGAGTATCAAATGAGTTATACCTTCTTGTAGCTGATCCCACATGGCTGACTTGCCAATCCCCATGACGGCGTCTCCTTCAATCTTCATGTTCTATTCATCTAAAGTTTCTATAGGTGACTGTCCTACATCCTTGTCCTCATAGGGCTTAAGTGAACTTGTAGCTTTGTTTTCTTTAGAGCTTAGAGTCTAATCTTCAATGCATGTTGACTGATTTTTATCTTCCCCATGATTACCTGTAGGCTGCAAGTCACAAAAAAAAGCTTCTTCTTCAAACATTCGTCTAATGTACCTCAACAAACCTATCTTCCCAAGTCTCAAGGTTACAACTAAACTCAGGAAGTCATTAAAGGACACATGTGTTTCAAAACCATCAAGCATGGTTTGGTACTCCTCAAATAGTTAGATAGCTTCATGTTCATAAATCTCCTTAATCCGTTCTTCAACCCTTCTGAAACCCATTGTCATACTCTAAATTTTAACTAAATCAGGAAGTCATTAAAGGACACATGTGTTTCAAAACCATCAAGCATGCTTTGGTACTCCTCAAATAGTTGGATAGCTTCATGTTCATAACTCTCCTTAATCCGTTCTTCAACCCTTCTGAAACCCATTGTCATACTCTGAATTTTAACTGAATCAGGAAGTCATTAAAGGACATGTGTTTCAAAACCATCAAGCATGCTTTGGTACTCCTCAAATAGTTGGATAGCTTCATGTTCATAATTCTCCTTAATCCGTTCTTCAACCCTTCTTCAACCCATTGTCATACTCTAAATTTTAACTAAATCCCCAATAGGATGGCAAGAACTTGGGCTCTAATGCCACTATAATGGCCCCCCTATCTGCTATCTATTTTTCTTTTGCGTTTCCAGATATGTTTTGAGATGTATTTTGCAATAGTTTGAGATAGACAAATATAGTGCAAGTAATAGAGAGATTTGCAGCAATAATCAACTCAAATAAAATGCTACATTGAAGAATATAAGAGGCTGAAATTTCCAGATTTATACTCTAAGCAAAATATACATTCTTTTCCAAAACTAAGAGCAATCTAGTTTCTTAAAATGCATTACATATCTTTTTCTAACATACCCAGAATATTTTAGGAACTTTGACCATGTGCTATAGCTATAACCAGCAAGCTGGTAACTCCAAAATCGCCTGCAAAATCACCAAACCCTCGCTTCTCCATTGTGAAACTGATGCACAACAATATCTTCACCCTAGACGCTTCAAATGGGATTGATTACAACCACAAACCCTAGGCGTTTAGCCTAGGAAAAGCCACATGCCTCTGCTGAAGTTGTACGACCTACTAGCAGGGTGCAATACTTTTAGAAAATAAACTGCCACTATTAAGTCTTCAAATCCTTTGCAAGAGGGGCTTCCTAGATCTAGTGAAGCCTTTGAAACAATACCCATAGCACCAAACTCGTCATATAAACCTGGAATTCCATTCTAGAGGGTACGGCCTGCCTGGCAACTTCATACAGCAAACAACTCTGAAAATTGTTCATAAACCTTAGTAAATACCTTTACTCTGAAATGATGTTCAATATATCTGTAAGTTCCTGATAAATCCTTCAAATCCTAGATTGAATCGTCCTCTAAAATCATTTATGTGCAATGCATAACCATTGAATGGAGCTATCTACAAGTAGCCTTGGGAGATTTTTCACTCCTGTAGCATACTGTTCTTCATGAGGATTTTCATCCTCAATGAAGCCAATATTTTAAGACTTTCCAATCCAACTAGCAAAACCCTTATCAAATTTCTCCAAAACATGAATGTGCAAATGAGCTCACAAAAGGGCTTTTATTTTTCCCTCCAATTCCCACGCCCAAGTTGGCAAATTAAAATATTTTATTTAATTTATTTCCCACCTTATATCTCCCTTAAGTTGGCGTTCAAATTTATATTATTAAATAATCTTTTATAACTCCCTTATAACGCCTTTTTATCATGTCATTAAAACATATAAATAATGAAATAAGTTAAATATTTAATTTAACTTTATTATTAACATTATTTAAATTTAAAAGCCATGTCCATGATATGCTTGGATAACTTCATGGTGAAAATCGCCAACTGACCAAGATGTTGACCCCCTGTGACTTACTAAAAATAGTATGGTCAAAGTGTTTGAATAAGCTTCGGAAGACACACTGTGAAATCCCTGGTAAATATTGAGCTGGGAAAACACCGATTAAGCTCAAATGGTTGACTAACCAAGTTCACAAATGCCCTCAAAGGGCCCCCTAACCACCCTGTTAGTCCATGAGGACCAAGTGATGGACTAACTTCTACAACTAATAACTGTCTAGGAAAAGGGGACATTACAATCCACCCTCCCCAAGATTGCTTGTCCCCAAGCAATCCACACCTGAACACCCTGGCCTGTCAACTGAATACCGGAATCCCAAATAAGCTTGTAGGATGCTCTACCAAAACCCCATTGCATCCACTAGATAATGAGAAAGCTAAAATTGGTAGCTTTATTAATCACTCTCCACATAAGAAGCAATCTGCCAAGCCTAATATTTCCTGGATCCCACAACCAAATTGGAAGTCCACCAATCTCAACACCCGCTGACTTCCACATTGCTACCTGGATCCCAAACCACTGCATCCTCACATCCATCAAACGTGAGAAGATGGAGGTACCTCGAAGTGCCAACATCACCAAACCACTCCCCAACTTCTGCAAATCCCCTAGGGATGTGACAAATACTCCACATAGGTGCAAGAAAGAGTATAACAGACCCCTCTAGGTTGCTAATATGGCACAGATCAACAACCACAAGACTGAAAGTCCAACATATGGGGATGCACATAATACTACCAGGGTCATGGGGTGACAGAGTATCACCCCTATGGCACTCTCCAATGATAAGGGGATGATGCAACTCTCCTCCAAACTCCCGAACTGTCGTTGTCCTCCAAAGGTTATGAAAGTAATCCTTGTCCCATGAAGTAGGACAGCCATCTCGTGTCAGCTTATGGAGTAAAACTCCATAACTGTTGGCTGGAATACTAATGACATCATGCTCACTAAAATCGCAGCTCCCCTGAATCCTCGTTCCCCCAAGTGTAAGCCACACAAGGGTAAGTGCCCCCAACAAAAATCCCTGAAGCAAGGAAGTTGCAAACTTTGCCAAGGAGTCATCTACATGATGAGGCTCTAACTCCTACACCTATATACAACCATCTGAAGGAAACAGAGTAGGAGACCCGCAGGTTCTGGTTCCACCTTTTGAAAATGGAAGCACACCATTCCAAAGTGGATGATATAAACCCTAAGCCGACCCACACTTATGCATCATCTAATCATCCATGTGCGGGCTGAAAGAGAAGTGATGAGCATTCCTTACTATGCAGTCAAGGTGAAATTCACCCGTTTGTGCCAAAAGAAGACCTGCATATTCACTAGGATTCCACGCCTCATCACTCTCATCACATGAATTAGGAAGTGGCTCACATCTCAAATCATGAAGGGCAGATTTTGTATTAGCTTTGCAAGTCCTCTCTGCGAACCCAATGGCAAAGTCCCTATCCAATAACAACTGGAGGCAATCTAATTTCATTACCTCTAAAATGTGTTTGATGGACTACAGGCTTGATATAGAAGTTCCAACTACCACCCCTCTTTACCTTTCTTCCAGTTGAGCTGACCACAGGAGGTATTCAACCAACTGTGTGCTATCATAGTGAGTTAAGGTTTGGACAACTTTACCCTTGGTGACTTTCAGTTGTTTCTTAAGTTCCCATGACTCACTAGGTTCATGTCTACAATCAGCCTCAACCAATACCTTACTTGGTTTGCTGGCAAATGTAGGAGACATGCTTCCATAATATGAAGCCCTGCAATCCTCTGATAAATAAGATGGAACAACGTGATGATTCAACACGTTGGTCACACAAGATTTTGCCTCCTCATCACAAGACTCACCAATAGCAATCTCTACTTCATCGATGTAGGGACTGTGCCCCTGTCACTTGTGGATGCATGCACTTCACTGCCGGCTGGTCCACAGGGTGTATGCAACACTACTTTTGTTGTATCCATGTCTTGAGCCCCCAGTTGGCTCTCCCACAAAGGTGCATCATGATCTCCATGATGCAAGTTGTGTGAATACTCAGAGATTTAAGAATCATTCCTTTCCTCAAACCTATGCAAATCTGGAACCTCCTCATGCTTGACCACCATAACGGATTCTCCCCTCAACCATGAGTACCCCTCTACAGGTGTTATGGCAGCTATAGTAAACTGATTTCCTTTCATGGATGATGATGATTGAGCCAAGATCAATTCCTCGCAAAGCTCATCAATCTGAATCTCTGATTTTTGAAGGGCCATCTAAGTGCTCTTCAAAGAATCCTTAGTAACCATAAGCTCATCAGTAAGCTTATCCACTTCCCCTTCTTTACCTTTTAGCACATCAAAGTACATCTCACCAGCATGAGAAGGTGATCTCTATCAGAGAGTAGTTGTTGGTAATTTGACTTCATTACCACTAATGTTTCTCTATGTGCCTGTGAATCCAAAAGGGAAAGTTCTCCATCAAGGTCCATGCGTACCCCTAAAGACCTCAAACAACATTTTTCCATTAACTTAAGGGCATCATCAAAGTAGCAGATTTTTCAGACCATTTCGATTCGTTCAAGGGGTTGTGATGTAATAGTAAATGGGTGCATTCACATGAGGGTTACACAGTCCATCATTCAGAGGACATCTCTAAAGGTCAAATATTGAAATTTGGGAGGTTATGAAGCATTAAAAATAGACTAAATTCAAACCGCAAACCACAATAAGGCATCAGATAAACAAGATAAAATGTTAAAATGGCCAGTTTGCTAATATTGGGAGGGAGATCTTGATCATTATTTTTCATTCCTCAACCTAGTGGGTTTATCCTTTTAAAAGATACCGTTGTCAAGTTATATAACTCGGATATCCAGTCCTCTCAAATCAAATCTCAAATGTCATCAGGATGTCATTGAATCAAACTGGGGTTGGACTCCTCACAAAATCCAACAGGATTGCACTTGCAATGTATGTTCTTTGAGCTTACAAGTATCCCACCCTGCTAAACTTCAGAATAGTATCTCTTAAAGAAAATTCGATTAAGGAAAATTTCCATTCTATTCGTGAGGTGAGTTTCAGTTAGATACAGAAACTCACCTTAAAACGTTGCACTGGAAATACAAATTAGTTACTTATATTATAATTTCTGTAACTGCAAAACTCAAGCCCTCCATGAAGCCAAGCCATTGAAACTCATCAAATACCTTAAATTCCCGCCACCACTATACACTCTCAGAACAACAAATATCGTATTTAAAACAAAATCTACTGTCTTTAAAGCCTCCCCAAAAAAGCAATCAAATCTATGTATCACCCCAAATAACATGAAAGTTGGTAGTTAGAGATGATAGAGTTACCTGAGAAGATGTCATTGTTTGTACGCAAACAAATTTCTGGAACTAAGTAAATGGTGGGTATGAGATCGAAATAGCGAAGTTGTTCCATAGAATCAATACATAGCAGTACTCGTCAGCCTCCGACGTGAAAGTCAACGAATATATTATTAAGTGATATTATCAAGATAAGTTCTGTGACCTCTTCACACCTGTATTAAAAAATTTAAAACTGTGTCCGTCCTGTATATTTTATGGTGGTTTATCATGAAGCTTTTCTCACGCCGCTGTGCCGGAAAATTGTCCGTAAACCAGGATTTCTCTAATGAGAATTTTGTTTTTTAAAAAGTTGGAAAGAGTGGATAACTCAAATCAATTTAAAAAATAAATACCGCCTACTTATAAAAGAATACATATATTTTAGTAATTGAAACAACAAATGCAAATAATAATCTCATAAACCATACGGTCAACTGAATATAGATATGTGAATACATGTATATAGTGATAAATTGTATAAATTTGTATAAAGTTAAGTCTTTTTATTTTTATTTTCCATCCATCTTATACACATATTCATATATATTAAATTCTATTTTATTTTTATGTAAAATTCAATTTCGAGATCATTACATTTTTTTAATTCAATTCATAACAATTAT
The DNA here is from genome assembly GCA_007258455.2 of Sequoia sempervirens. Lineage (NCBI taxonomy): Eukaryota > Viridiplantae > Streptophyta > Pinopsida > Cupressales > Cupressaceae > Sequoia > Sequoia sempervirens. Next base: position 18,117 of record VDFB02348294.1, on the reverse strand, counting down.
CAATGTGATCGAACAAACATCTTTCATCTGAATTGAAAGTGTTGATTTCAAAACTTCTCCATTCATCATGGTGGCAACAACTCAATGCCACCATTTATATGCTTATACTTGAAAAGGTTAAGCTCCCACAATTAGGGTCATCCCTAGACCTAGACCTAAACCTTGAGGGTTCATTCGTGATGACCCTACCTACGTATCCTCTTTGGGAAATCAAAGGCTTCATAGTTTGCACACCACTATCAGAGGGAGATCATCATCTCTCTCATGATCTCACTTTTAACTCATGACTATTAATTAAATATGTGTAAGTTATCTGCTTAGCCGATTATAATATAATGATAATAATTTGTCATCAAGTATTGGGTTCATACCAAACATTACCAATCATCAATATGCAACACACACAATTACACATAGGGGTCATATCATTTTATAATCCCAAAGATCATACATAGTGATTGACTCAAGCATATATCACATATACACCAAGTGAAGCTCATACACATCACAAGTATAATAGTGACTAGCTCGTATGCACATAACAAGTACAATAGTGATTGGCTCATACGCACATCACAAGTACAATGGTGATTGGCTCATACGCACATCACAAGTACAATAGTGATTGTCTCATACATACATCACAAGGACTTCACATATATCAAGTGTGAATAATCCACATAATACACCACATGGTCGCATAAAAAACAACTGGTAAAGAGGAAATGGATGCAACCTACTGTTGAACATATGTTGTTGTCGATGTCAAAGGTGTTATGTCAAGGAGTATTGTCCTTGATGTCAAAAGGCGTTCATTGTATCAAAGGTGTAATGTTAGCAATTTAGTGAGAATTAAATGTAATCATACTATAATATCATAGCATTTTGAGAACAATGAAGAAGACTATTGTAGTATGTGTACAATATCATGCTTGTATCTTTTCTGCTGATGGAAGTAATCCAAAAGTTTGATCTAAAATGTTAGAGGTCAATTACTCAGGTAGAGAGATTTTTCTGCAGCATGTTCATGATTTGTATTTCTTCTTGGATGTGAGTTTTGGTTTGCGGTTTGAAAGGAGAGTATGTCTACACTTGTTCTTTCTTATTTCAGAGTTTCCAAAATTTATGTTTAGCAAGAAAAAAGATTGAAGTGATAGAAGGGTCACTATGTCGGTTAATTAACCAGTTGATGTTATAGAGCTATGTGGCAATAGCTTGTAGCGTGTGACCTCTAGAATAGGGATTTTTTTAGTGACGAATCTTCACCAATTGGCGAATAGTTCATATCGGCCAAGCCGGAATTGGTGAATATATTTCAACCAACGAGGTGGCCAAATCACCCAAATTTTATGAACTATCGGTCCAATGCATTTCAATTCACCATCAATTAATTTTATGAGGCATATGTAATTAACAATTTTTCCACAACAAACTATGTGTTTCCAATGGACTAATTAATATTTTCACCTGGAATCTCGGAAGCATGTGTTAAATCACCCACATATTCACCAATACTATTAAAACAACATTGTGTATCAAGACACGTTTCGCCAACATCATTAAATATTCACTGCATGTGAGGACTCATTTCGCCAATAAAATTTATATATAATTACATATATGAGGACCCATTTCGCCAATAACATTAAAAAATAATTACATTTGAGGACACATTTTACCAATTACATTAAAAAATAATTGTGTTTAGGACCTATTTCGTCAATAATATAATAACTCCATGCTAATCCTAGGGTCATAATCGCCTTGAAAATTACAACATATGTGTTCCATTGAGGTTTGATTCACCCAACATTTAAATATATCATTATATAGTCACACGAGATTCACCAATTTTTTATTATACCATTTAAAAATCCCGCAAAATTTGCCAAATATGGATTGATATAAATACAATTGAAACTTTGATTTATTTTTACACATTTTGTTCAAACTTTTAACTTTTGACCTCTCGATTCAGAAGTTGGAACCTTGATCATAGGCAAGTTACAAACTTACAATGTAACAACCACAACCTTATAACAAGGAATTTACATGGTTCAATTTTTAACCATAAAGTAAAAAGTAACTATTCCTTAAAATTAGGACATACAAATTTCTTCAATAAATGAAAGATACATTTGCATAATTGAAAACATAAGTGAAGCATAATAGTTCCATAAATCAATATTTTAATCTAGAAAGTACAAGTTACTTTTCTTTTCATCATTTTCCACAAACAATTTTCAAATATATATTCATCATAAACAAATAAGAAACAAGGGTTAGAGATCCATATTTGGACACTTTCTTTCTTTCTTTTTGTCTCCCAAGACTTGGCAAGTCATCTGCAAGAGGGAGAGAATCACCCAAGTGCTTTGTAATCAATGAAGGGAATGGTTAAGAAACCCCTAATAATAGTCATCTAAGCTCTAGTGTCACGCCCTACTTAACCAATACCGTCTATCAACTATGGAGACCCTCCAACTATAAAAGATAACCCTAATTGCATTAAGATCTGAAACATAGTGAACCGACAAGTGCATGCAAAGACTAATGCACCCACTTTGGCCAAATTTATTTGTATTAAATGGGTCAGTGCAGGATCATGGGGGTCCAAACTAGGCCCCTAAGTGACAATGAAAATTCAAAAAAATAGAGTTAGGCAACTTGACATAAAAATTTGGATAGGTTATTCACATAATTTAAAAAATATGTAACAACAAAACTTGTAGCAAATTGAATGTAGTTTCTAGGCTACTAGTCCTTTTTTGGAAAAAAGTAAATCTATTTTGCGAAAATTTGAAATTTCAATGCAGTGGTACTAAATTTTCAGGAAAAAGATAAAAAGTAGGTGTATGTCTGACCACCCTAAGTACAAGAAAAAGAAAATTCTAAAACTTTCAATATATGTAGAGGACACACGTCTGGATGTGCCATTTTTTTTTTTCTAAATTTTTTGCATGTAGATAATTAGTTATGATTTTTTTATTAGAACATTTCAAAATTATTAAAACGTGTTTGTCTGACCACCATAACTTGATCAAAAATTTATGAAATTCAATTTTTTTATCCTATAGTACATGCGAAGCATAGAATGTGACATATCTTTTAGATTCGAAAAAATGTGAAATAGTTTGAAAATTATAGAATTTTTTCAATCAACCTATCAATCAGGACTTTAGTCGTAATGTATGTAGAAAATCAATAATAATTATTTATTAAATTCAAAATAAGGTATATCTTATATTGGTGGAAAGCTGGCAATTTTTTCTATAAACTCTTTTCATTTCATCAAATTTGGATTAAAAAAGTCGTTAGCCACAAGGACAAACTTTGAAAAACTAAGGAAATTTTGTAAACACGTTTTTTGAGTTGACTTTCCAAGTTTGGCAATCTCAAACCAAATCCCAAGCCTAGTGATTTTTTCATAAAAAGCGGATATCCATTTGAAACTGATATCTGTTTCAAACGGACATCTGTTACTTCTATTATTTATAATACTTAATATTTAATATGCTAATAAATTATGTATATTATATTAAATATTATGTATTATATATTATATTATTATATCATGTGTTATATATTATAATATTATTATATTATATACTATATACTACATATATTTTATATAGTATATATATTATATATTATATTAATATTTTTTGATAGGTAAGATAAGATTTATATTGATTTTCAAAAAATATTTGTAGAGTCCAAGCCCCTGACTATGGGCAGCAGAGAGCAACAATCCTCCATTACTACACCATACACCATATAGACCACACTAGGCCGAAACCAGCCAACCCCCAGACACAGACACCTACATACCATTTACCAATAAACTAAAGTACATAAATATAAAACCAAACAAAGACCCAAACCCAGACACAAACCAAAACCAAAAACACCACAAAACCAAGGCCCGACCGCCACTTTACCAAACATTCTTCAAGCAAACACACGAACCTCATGTTTCCAAGTGGAATCTGACACATCAACCAAATGGTATTTCTTCTTCAGAAATTCAGCACCCGTTGCAGCAACCTACAATGTTCCACCAATGCCAAACCACTTAAGTCAAGAAGGAAGGGATAAAATTTTACCAAGGCATCCGGGTCTTCCAGTAGCCTGAGATCACGAGGTTGAGGGATGCCTTTACCCAGTGAGGCTGCTGCCAATGTTTTCTCTAAACCCACCAATAAATCCATCCTAAAGAGTTGCTTCATAATCACCCTAGCATCCACCTTAGAGACCCCAACATTCAGAAGACCGGCCAGAATGCGGGAGGAAATGCAAGATTCCAGTGGATAGCCTTCTGCCTCCGCCATGAAACACTTACCAACCACACACTTTACAACTGCAAAAGTTAGATAATCTGGGTGGCGAATTATCCGACTCAAACAAAGAGAAGTAATCAAACCAAGAAATGTTGTTTTCCTCTTTGAGCTCCTCAACTGGGTAGGAGTCACCATTTCACCCATCTCCAATTCCTTAGCCGAGACCAAAAGAATGAAGCGTCCCATACCAAGCACAAAACTTGCCTCGAGAAAGCCAGATGAAATGGTGATAAACTAGTGCATAGAATCCTAGGAAAACCAACCCATCACCTTAAATGATGTCCTAGGTGGCAAGTCGTTGCAATGAGGAGAAGTTGATGACAAGACTTGAGAGGACATCTTAAGTGACGGGAGGGAATAATGACCTCACCCTCCCGTAGAAGCCTCCAGAACTCCATCATCGAAACTTCACATGCCAACACTCCCCAAATCCACGTCAACTGTCGATGTGTCTGCCACACCCACACATCTCTTATGGGGTGGCACCCACCCAACTGCCCACATATATTATATTAATATTATGTTATATATATATTATATAATATATTTAATGCATAGTATATATTATATACTACATTATAATATATATATATATATAGTGAGATAGAGAGAGGGGGTGTGAGAGATAGAGGGAGGGAGAGTCTTGAGACAGAGAGGGGTTTGGGAGGGATAGAGGGAGGGAGAGACCAAAGAGAGAGAGAGAGTTATCTTGTTAGGGTGGGAGGGAGAGACCTGAGAGAGAGAGAGAGTGTGTGTGGGAGAGACCAGAGAGAGAGAGAGATACTTGAGAGAAAGAAAGAGAGATAGAGAGAGACATATAGACCTAAGAGAGAGAGAGTTGTCTAGCTAGGGTGCCCAAGGGAGAGACCTAAGAGAGAGAGTTGTCTAGGTAGGGTGGGAGGTATAGAGGGAGTGAGAAACCCAAGAGAGAGAGAGGGTGAGAGAGAGACCTGAGAAGAGAGAGGTTTGGGAGGGAGAGAGAGGGAATGAGAGAGAGTTGTCTAGGTAGGGTGGGAGGGATAGATGGAGAGAGAGAGAGAGAGAGATCTAAGAGGGAGATGGAGAGGGAGAGAGGGAGAGAGAGAAACTTGAGAGAGAGAGATCTAAGAGAGAGAAGGGGTGGGAGGGATAGAGGGAGGGAGAGACCTGAGAGGGAGAGAGAGGGACTGAGAGAGTTGTCTAGGTAGGGTGGGAGGTATAGAGGGAGTGATAAAACCGAGAGAGAGAGAGAGAGAGAGAGAGAGAGAGACCTGAGAAGAGAGGGATTTGGGAGGGAGAGAGAGAGGGACTGAGAGATTTTTCTAGGTAGGGTGGGAGGGATAGAGGGAGCAAGAGACCCAAGAGAGAGAGAGGGTGGGGGAGAGAGAGAGAGAGAGAGAGAGAGATACCAAAGAGGGAGGGAGGGAGAAAGAGAGAGAAAGACCTAAGAGGGAGATGGAGAGTGTGAGAGAGAGAGGGAAAGATAGAGAGATGGAGGAAGAGGGAGATACTTGAGAGAGAGAGGGAGTGGGAGAGACTTGAGAGATAGGGAGAGAGGGAGTGGGAGTGACCTGAGAGAGAGAGAGGGAGTGGGAGGGACTTGAGAGAGAGAGAGAGGGTGGGAGAGAGAGGGAGAGAGGGAGAGAGAGATAGAGGGAGGGAGAGGGAGAGACTTGAGAGGGAGAGAGAGAGAGGGAGGGTAGATGGAGAGAGATAGTGTGTGTGTGAGAGAGAGAGGGAGTGGGAGACCTAAGAGGGAGAGAGAGAGAGCTAAGAGTAAAAGAGACTTGAGAGGGAGATGGAGTGTGTGTGTCTGTGTGTGTGAGAAAGAGAGAGAGAGAGGGATTGGGAGACCTGAGAGGGAGAGGGAGAGAGAGATACCTAAGAGGGAGAGAGACTTGAGAGGGAGAGACACTTGAGAGGGAGAGAGGGAGTGGGAGAGACCTGAGAGAGACTTGAGAGGGAGAGATAGAAAGAGTGAGATGGAGAGTGTGTGCATGTGAGAGAGAGAGAGAGGGAGTGGGATACTTGAGAGGGGGAGAGAGATACTTGAGAGAGAGGGAGGGAGTGGGAGAGACCTAAGAGAGCGAGAGAGGGAGAAGGAGAGAGAGTTATCTAGTTACTTCCTCCCAGAGACTTGTTCGTGATGCTACCAAGCACTAGATTTCAAACAATCTTGTTAACATTGTCTTTGATGCCAAGTGACTCATTGGAAGGCGCTTCTCTGATTCTTGTGTGTAGGACAACCTAAAATTCTGGCATTTACCATCATCCAAGGGAAGGATGATAAGCCTCTCATCCAAGGACCACTTACAAAGGAGAGACTAAGTTATTTGTGCCTGAAGATATCTCATCCATGCTTTTGATTAGAGATCAATAGGTTTTGCAGGGACCAAAAACCCCTTACAAACAGGTTTTGAGGGGACCAGAAACCCCATACAAACAAAGAAAGCTACAAAAGATAGGAACATAGACAATCAGTAGCCCAACATCAACAATCTACCAAGGGATATTCAAGACAAACCAGACTACAAGAAAACAACTTAGAAGGGACTGAAACCCTTTAGAGCCATAAAATCATATGGGATTTAACCCCAGATCAACAATAAACTACTTGAATCTACCAGGAACCAAAGAACCATGATTATCCAGGAACCATGAACCAGAGACAGGTTTTGAAGGGACCATAAACCCTTTACAATCAGGTTTACGCAGGGACTATAAACCCAAAACAACATTTCTATAGCTCCATCCAAACTGAAACACCATCCAAAAATCCACCTCCATAGGATGATCAGGACTAGCCAAACCTCAGCATAATTGTTTGATCGATTCTGGTGCATCAAGTAATGTCATGTCTTTGAAGGTATGTCAGGCGTTAGGTATAATCCCGCTCAAAACCAACAAGAAAGTGACTCAGCTGGATAAGACTGAAGTTCCAGTTATAGGGGAATTAAATGGTATTCATATGCAGCTAGCAGCGGATCCCAGAATTCAGAGTTGCATCGACATATCAGTTGTGGATATACCGGATGGTTATGGCATGCTATTGAGCAGAGATTGGTCCAGAAAATTGAATGGATACATTGCGACTGACTTCTCCCACATGTGGTTGCCTTGGAAGGGAGTTCCAAATCAAATAAAAATTGAAAGTACACCGCGGCTCAAATTGATGATCACAGAGTGTGGCGAAAATAGTGATATCTTGTTTGTGGAAACTGATTTGGGTTCATATAAGCCTGTTAAGAAAGAAGTCCTCACACTGCAAAGCTCAGAGGGAGAGAAGTTTTCAGAAGATACACCTGCCTTCACCAAAGTGTTGATTGAAACTGATCCAAGTAGGAATGAGAATGAAGGAATGTTCAGGGATTCTATGTTAAAAGATGTAAAGCAAGAGACAGAATGTGCCCCCATCAAAGACTTATCGTTACCCATTTACGAAGCTTTCTATTCAGAGAACATAGGTGCCATGGGTAAGACCTCCTCAGAGCAAGTCCCGGAGATGATTCCACAAGTCACTTTAGAGGAAGAATGTGAAGAAGTCAATTGGGGAGAAGACCAGATTCAAACAAGGCTATCTCAGTTGACACACTTGGAGGCGAAAGGAGATGAAACTCTGGGAAGTTTCACCATGCATCAAAGGGTCATGAACAGATGGATCGACAAATCATGGTTGGACCCTGGTCGAGCTTCTGAGATCCTGGGAAATGATGCATTTAAGTTACGAACAAGAACAGGAGGGGATATCCCATTGCCGGACGATGGGAGATTCCTCAAGCATTATTTCCAACCCTAGGTTCTCCCCGAGAGCCTATTCTGTAACATAATTAGATTAGATTTGCTTGCCCGTTTGTTTGCTTTTCTTTTGCTTTCGGTTCGTTTTGGTTTTGGTTTTGGTTTGTTGCCCTTTGGGTTTTTGGCTTGGCGTTTCCGTCCCTTGAGTTGTCCGCTCAAGTGGTTTTGGTTTGGAATGGGCAAGGATTTTATGGGTTTCCCATTGCGACGGGGGTGACGATGGTTTTAACTCCCACAACGTGGTTTCCTTCCGCTAGAATTTGCATAAATTTTTGAAAAAGACTGAGGTTGTTTTCCTCTTGTCATCATCCAGTTAGCGATTGAACTCGTCTCGGGAGGTTAACCCGCTATTGTGTCTTAACACATGAGTCTAAAGACCTTAAAAATCTTACCTATCTTCATTCTGAGTCATTTTGGTTTCTTGGGAAAGGTTTTGGCAGGTGAAAATTTTACGTCTTGCTTCAGCGCCACTACAATTCTCAAACCCATTGGAGGCTTCATTGCCTGCCAGCCAATTGAGGAATTGACGGAGAAATCAGATGAAGAAAAGAAAATGTGCTTGAAAGAAATATCTGAAAAACAAAAGAAAAGAAAGAATGAAAAAATGAAAATGAAAGAGAATATTATGAAATATTGGTTTTGGGAACATACGAGTAACTCCACCGGGGCTATGGACGCCCGACCGGCAGTGGAGCAATATTCGTGAGAATTGTGGCGACAACCTCGTCGGGGCTATGGACGCCTGACTGGCAGCGAGGCAATGTCCAGGATGCTTTTGAAGTTAAGATATTTATATAACCTGCTATGGCCGATTCCGGAAGTCGAAATGGTTTAGAGATGGAATGCATGCACACACTCACAAGGTTTTAGATGAAAGTGTTTTGATCCAATATCGGATTCTTCTCCCCTTTTGAGTAAGTGTCTTTTGTATGATGGTTTGAGGAAGACTAATCTGAGTTCAATTCTTAAAGTGTTTTTCAACACTTTCCCGTGGGGGATGCCAGATGTTGTGACCTTTTTCACACATCGCCCCATTCAAATGGGGACCCCTAATTTTTGCCCCATTCTGGTCTTTTTGGCTTTGGTTTTTGGTCTCTCTCTCCGTCTGTCTCTGTTCTATGGTCTACTTCCCGGGATTCCTCTGCCGTTGAGCTTAAAATGCAAAAATTCTGGCCAAGTCTGAAAATTAGGGTTTTGTCTTCCTGGTCAGTACAGGGGTCGAATAAAGTGAATAACTTGAGAATTGAGCTTAACATTGATGTTAGCATGTTTCCAGCAGGTTCTCAGCAAAATTTCATCAAATTCTGAGGTACTTACTATTTTTAGTAAGTGTGAAATTCCAGACAATCTGTCAGCTATTTTGAAATTCCGACAGTCACACAGCATTCAGAGCGTATCAGATTGCTTGCATGCCGAATTTGAGCAAAAACGGACAGCTTACTATTTTTAGTAGTCTGGCTTCCGGCATGAATATCAGGGTGCAGATGCAGAGATTTTCTTTGCATGTCTGGATATTCCTTCTAGGTTTTTCGAGACCTTCGCGATGACGTAACATGCAAGTCGAGGCGAATTCAGTGATGCAGCCCGAGGCTATTTTTAGGGTTTGCATGTCGTTTCTTTTGCATGTCGTGATTCCCGATGGGTTTTTCGAGAGCTTCGCGATGGTGTGACATGCAAACGAGGATTCTCACTCAAGAAGGAACTTGCTATTTTAGCGTGTGTCCCGACAACCGCCTCCCAAATAGCTCAGATTCACGAGCTGATCGCAATGCCACGTAAACGAAGACAAACGAGATCTTTTGATAATGATGCAAAGCAAGTAAATTAGGGTTTCCAACTTCGAGCCTAAAAATAGGCATCAAAAGTCAAAATCTTCAAAATCCGGGTAAACCATCGCGATGCTCAAAGCATTCACCGTGAAATTTCAGGACAAATGGAGCACTTACTATTTATAGTAAGTCAGATTGGAAACATGCTAAAAATAGTAAATCAGTTGCATGCGTCAGTCCGGCAGTAAGGTCACGTGGTGAGGATCGCCTCATTCAAATTTCAACTCGACCGGAGCATGGGAGCTATCACAAACATGAAGTTACTATTTATAGTAAACCACCCCCGGAAACATGCTAAAAATAGCAGGGTGACTAAAAATGGCAGTGCCGACAGGTTGATAAGGTCGCGAGGATCCGGTGTTTAAAATTTCATGGCAATCTGAGCTTCCGAAGTAAGAAAATCAAGAGGCTTACTATAAATAGCAGGGCATGAGAAGCTGGCGAAGACGAGAAAAATAGCTAAGTCTGGAACTTCATCCTTCACTTCCTTGAAAATGCGCCCATCTCAGCTGGAGGTCATGAAATTTCTCTAAGTGTTGAACTTCGTCCTGTTCAGGGGGCAAAATGCGCCCAAGATAAAAAGGGTCAAAGAGAAGTCAAAGCTTTCCATCCTGCTCATGCCTTAAAATGCGCCCAACTCAAGATGAAGAAGTATAAAAAAAATTTCTAAGTATAAATTTCATCCGCTTCAAGTGCTGAAATGCGCCCAAGGAGAGTTAATAAGGAAAAAGTCAAAAGGTCAATGAAGTTCATCCAGTACACAGGCTAAAATGCGCCCAGCTCAAGCTCTCATGTTGGAAAAATTTTCTAAGTATAAAATATCCTCCTCACCCATCAAAATGCGCCCATGTTTGAAAGGCATGCAACAAAAGTCAAGGAAAGTCAAAGTTTTTAATCCTTCACCAAGTAAGAAATGCGCCCATGCAAGAATAAGCTGGAAAAAGTCAAAAAGTCAACAAACTTCATCCACCTTACCCAGCAAAATGCGCCCAAGTTGAGAGAGTTGATGGCAAAATTGTCTAAGGCATGAAAATATCCTTCTCACCCCCCAAAATGCGCCCATCCTGCAGCTAGGCTGAAATGCGCCCAAAATGAAGGTGGTCAAAGGAGTCAACGAGTCTATCCTTCACCTACATGGAAATGCGCCCAAATGGGGCCACATGAGGACAAAATAGGGAGCTGAAAAGTCACCAGCTAAGACGTTGGAATCTTCATCCTCTACACAAGCAAAATGCGCCCATCCTCTTGCCAAGCTGAAATGCGCCCAAGTTAGGATGGTAAAGGTAAATGCAAGCTAGTAAGTGAGGTGAAAGGTGGTTAAAAATACTCCTAGGCGTGGCAATATTCCTCCATCATGTACAAAGTGCGCCTAAAGTAGAGAGTGTTAGAAGATTTTTGCTAGGCGTGTGGGGTGAAAACAAAATACTAGGAGTGATTTCAAGTTCTCTTCAAGTATGCTATGCGCCAAGTAAAAAGTGAAGTATTGAGGGTGAAAAGATAAGCGCTAGGCGTAGTAATGTTCTCCATGACATGCACCTGAAGTGAAAATAAAGTATTGCCAAAGAGGATGGAAATATTTCTAAGGCGTGATTTTAAAATTCCCTCTCAAAGTGTGATATGCGCCTAAGGTTATAGGTGTTGGAGATTTTTCCTAAGGCGTTGAGGGCGTGGTATGTGTTAGAAAATATTTGAAGGTGGTGGGAATGAAATGGCAAGTGCTAGGCGCCTCAAGTAGAAAGTGAAATATTGCCTAAGTGTTAAAAATTTCTCTAAGGCGTTGGGACTTCAAATGAATAAGTGTGAAATAAAATCCAAGATGGCTAGAAAAATAAAATATGCTAGGCGCCTTCATAAAAAATTTCTAGTGAAGTTGGTATTTTTCACAGGCAAAATTGATCGAGCTGGATATAAAATTTCCTAAGGCAAAATTTTCAAAGTGATTTAAAATTTTTCTAAGGCAAAATATTTTCTTCCTTGGGAAAAATGCCTAAGTATGATGAGGTGATAAAATCTTTTTCCTGAAGTCCGAGTGAATTTTGCCAGTGATGAAGTCAAAAGATGTTGGCAGTGCAGGAATAAAATTTTCCAAGTCAGAGCAAAATTCTCAGAGGGGATCGAAGAACGAGAATAAATTTGATGAAAGAATGTTTTCTAAGGTTCAAAATTCCAGAAAATTAAATGAACCCGTTCGTTGGGCACCCATGAATTCGACGCGTTCTGGGGAAAATTTTCTTCTAGGTATCGAAGATTATCGATGAGGAGTTGACTTTAAGGTCTTCCACAGCTTGTCGAGAATTTTGGGATGAAGATTTTAAGTGGGCACCAGGTTGATGAATTTTCCTAAGGGAAAATTTGAAAATTTTCTAAGGCAAGGAATAAAATTTGTTTTCAAGATAAAAATTCGCCTTGGCAAATGAATTTGAAAGTGATCGCCTAGATGATTTCTGATCGAGTTCCTGATGAAGGAATTTCTTCTCAAGCCAGAGTTAAATGAAATATCAGAGTGAAGTACACTAGGCAGAATACAAGATGGGTTGAAAATTTGGCTAAGGCATCTTGTAGAGGCATGAACTTGAACGCAAAGTTGGCGATGAACGCTTGAAAGTTGGAGCATGAGAATCAGGTAAGTAAGTTGAGTTTATATTGTGAAGTATTCTAATACCCCTCTCCTTGCTTGTTTTGCAGGGGGAACGTCGAGGCCAAGCGTTGATGATTTAAGTGATCCCCGGTGATATCACAACCTTCGAAGGAAGATAAAGTTACAAGTTTCAATCTCGAAGGAGGAAAGTTTGCAAGAAAATGGCTAAGTGTTGAAGAAACATTTTCAAGGCTCAAAGTGACGAAGATGAAGACCCTCAAGTGGAAGAAATCAAAGGATAACGCCAAGAAAGAAGATCGAGAACAGTGTGAACGCGTCTACCAATGGAATCTTCTAGAAGGATGATGGTGGACATTATGGCGCATTTATTACCCCACTCTCCTCTGTGGCGGTTTTTAGGGCAATATTATTTAGGGCTGAGGTGGTATGATTCTGGCCACTCTATTGATTGTAACCCTAGCCGTCTTTTGGGACTTGGCTAGCTATATAAAGGGGGAGTCCCCCTCATTTGTAATTCATTAGAGGTTAGAATCAGAGTAGACATTGAGAGAGTATTAGTATTAGAGCTAGATAGTGTAGCATTGTAGAGCATTTTTGCATAATTTGGAGAAGAAAGAAAGTTTTCCCTTTGAAAACTTTTGAAGAGATTGTTGTGTAACACATTTTATGATAATAGATCTTTTCATTGATGATGGAATTCGTCTTGTCATGAAATGCTAGCAAGGTTTCTTCTTCCTTTCGTATCCAAGTAGCTTAATGCAAGTAGCTTACTTCGGTGTGTGGTGTTTTATTGAGATAGCTTCGCTTTATTCCATACCACTAGCGGCTTGTTGATGATAAGTTCGCCTTGCGTGGTCGACTGGAGATTATTTTGTGTTTAACTTCGGTTGTGGTTTACATGCTTATATGCGTTGTTCTGATGGTGTATGTATGTTAAACTATAACTTGAATACCTTTCGCTATCCCCTTTGAAGATTGCACCGATTTTACTGAGGCTGTCCGACGGAGGCTAGGTGAAATCCGGTTGAAGTCTATTGAAATGAAGCTCCACATATCCTGCATTTAGAATAGAACATAAACTTCTTAGGCCCTACACCCTTTTAAATTCAGTTCATTTCCGGTTAGAATTAGGAAACTTGCGCTCACCTGCCAAATCATTTGAATCACACGAAAGCCCTTAGTCTACTGTTTGTTGTTAGCCGCCGAACAATTGTGTAAGTCCCCTTGACATACCAGCAATATCACATCGAGCCAAACTGAGCCTATTCACACTCAAGGAACCTTGGAGTTGAAAGCATGATCTTACTCGCAATCTTAGCATGCTGAATACTTTGTTCAAGAGAGGATAGAGCGTCCGTTGGGAGACTTTATTCTGTGTTGGTGCGGTCTCAAAAACCACGTCAACAGGATGTAACATGTACTTTATCTTATTCCCTTGACTAGCATAGGAGTTTTGATTTTTCTATTCCACCACAAGTCCACACTACCACGACAAGCATTAGGATAGGCAGCTACTAGAGGTAAATTATTTGTAGCATAGCTAAACACCGCAACTTCTTTTTTGTATTGGAAGCAAGTTTAATATTGGTAGCCCACACACACAAAGGACTCGATAAAATTTCCTTGTCCTATATGCCACATGGGATATAGGTGGCAGTTGTGTTTGACTTCAACTGCAGGATCGATAGACCTTCATTTAACCATGTGAATCATATATTATTGGCTTTACTGACTGTTACAAAACAAACCCTGCCATGTGAGCTATCTGCTAATATGCTATGCCTTCAAGTGTAGGGAAATGACATTGCTCTTAGAAAATGGCCATGATTTTGTAGAGCTAGCGGTCATCAGAATCCTGGAGTCACACGATTCCTTGATGGCCAATTGCATGCTAAAGTCGGCACTGAAGGTGATAAACATTGACTCCATTTGAGTCGGAAAATAAATAACACGCCACCTTAGAATCTACCCAAAGTGTACAACAACATTTCTTGATGTTATGCTACATTCATAAATACCACAATGGCTAGAATGAGGGTAGCACTAGCATAATGAATCTCAATTATAATATTTTATTCTCACAATCTGTACTTTCTACAAATCATCAGACAAACCTTCAAACCCTGTATATCAAACCTGATACTCTGAAAATTGATTGATATATCTCTATGAACCAAATAATTCTTCAAACCCTAATATTTGGAATTTTGCCTTCGAAGAAAACCCGCAAAATTCCCACAAAGATCTTTGAAACCCAAAATGTGAATCATGTGGTGAATCCGCCTCCAAAAGGAACTGGGTTTTCGTCCAATCCTTCGAACCAGAAACTTGAGGGTTTTCGTCCTCAAATCTCAAGAAAATTGAGCTCTCACAATCTCCAATAAAATAATAATAATCTTCACATAATGAGAAATGAGCTCACAAACCAATTTTATAATCCATTTTAGGGTTTTCCCGCCAAAACACCATTTTATAAAGTGATATTCAAATACTTTATAATATCCTTTTAAATATTTCAAGGTGTCACTTTATTCATCCAATTAATATAATTATTTAATATTACCTTAATAATTGTACTTTTTCCTAGGTAACATTAAATAATTAAATTAATTAATATTTATTTGGCGAGATGGAAAATGAGGACATTACATACTCCCTAGCTAGACATTGGAGTGGCTTCTCGACAAGAGTCACCATTGGAGATATGGCTGAAGATTTCAGTTTATTTCCATGATGTTTGCTTTGATGTTTTCTAGTATATGCACTGTTTGGTCTGGTTACTTATTTGCAGAGATTTTGGAAGTTACTTTGAGTGGTTTTTCTTGGTTCTACACTTGTTGGCCATACTATTCCTATGCCCTAGGCCATACCATGTTGTGTTGCAGCTGAGAGGATGTTGGAGACTTGGTGCTAGGTATTGGACCAATCTATTCCATTTCTTTGGGCACCCCCTTGTGCCAATTTTCAGGATTTATGGTGGTGAAAAGGAATTTTAGAGGTTGGTCACCCCTTTCCTAGGCCGTACCATTGTTGGGTGGTGTATGTGTGGTTTTCAGCAATGAGTTATTCGATGATTGCAGCTCTTTGGTGTCTCCTTGATGGCACCTAGGCTCTACTAGGTTGTTGTTGGTTGTTATATGGTGTTCTTGGTTGATTTGGGAGGCATTCTAGGGAGTTGTGCCTGTTTAATGCTTGCTGGTTTGGCGTATCAGACTACTGCAACAGAGTTATCAGACCTGCAACTTCATATCAGACTGCTGCAACATCATATCAGACCTGATATCTCTCCATTTTCTCATGTTTTAATGATGTATACATGCTAGCATGTTGCAGGGTTAGTTAATTGCTCAGTGGGTTGTCGTATTGTATTGGTTACTTCATGTTTCAGTCCTATATTGCAACTACATATCAGATTTCTAGTCATTAGTATCATTTGTTTGAGCTCACATTGTAATGTTGATTTGGTAGTACCATTCAACAATTTAGCTCTTGTTTGGTTTGATGCTAACCCCACTGAATATGTGGCGCTCCCGCTGAATAAGTGGTTGAGCTTTCTTTGCTTTCATGTTATTCCCGCTAAACAAGCGGATGAGCTCATTTTGATTTCATGTTATACCAGCTGAATAAGCAAAGGATCTTTCTTGTTTTGGTCGGCTAGCCGCCAAAGGGTTTCTTGCTAGTTGTAATTCCCATTGAATAAGTGGATGTTTCCTTATGCTTGAAGATTTCATATTCACCCCACTAAACAAGTGGTTCATCTCAATAGTGTAGCATTGTAACCTTACCACTGTATGCTCACCTTGCCCACATCGAGATCTAGGTGATCAAAAAGTGGAAGGGAGTTTACTTCAGTTGGTTATCTTTGATTGTTGGCTAACACATTGTAACCTTACCACCTGTTATCACGGAATCTAGCAGCGCTCGTTCCACGGATAACCCCCCTACAAAACTTGTCTGTTTCCTAGGATTCGTGAAGTTCAAGCACGCATAACAAGGTGATTTTCAAGCCACCTCGAAATGCATTCCAAAGCCTCGAATAGTCAATTTGAGCATCCCCCTATGTTCACCTCGCGAAGACCTTCGAAACGAGCCCCTTCGCGAAGTCTCACTATTCGTACTTAGTTAATTGTGAAAAATGCAGTTGCACTGAAAAAGTGCGCTCCTGCTCACAAGCCATAAATTAGCTAAGTATAAAAAATGCAGGGGCGCTCTTTTTCAGCACCCCTGCATGAAAGTGAATTCTTAAAAGGTGTAATAGCGCTGAAAAAGTGCGCTATTACACATTTTACCCAGACTTAGTCTTTTTTCAAGTCATAGCGCGTTTCTTCATGCGTTTTACATCTCTCGCTTATCGTGCCATTTTTTGTGCCTAAATTTATTGCTCGACTTGAGTTAGGTTTTTGAGCCACCATTTAGTTAAAAGTGTTTTAGTTTTCCTTTTTCATTCTTTATGATCTTTATTCTTCATTTCTTCATGCTGGGCGAGTTCTCCTCAAACTGCAATCACGTTTTTGAGAAATTCTAAGTTCCTCTCCAGCAATCTTCACGTTTTCTCTCGGTAAGTCTTTCTCCTTACCTTCTCTTCATTCTTCTTTGCTATTTTATGCATGGCTTGGAGGTTTGCATATGCGTTTTTATTAATCTCTTTTTCCTCTCACGTTTTTCGCCATCCCCACGCGTTTTCTCTTTCTCCATTCACGTTTTGGTTTTATGTACCCTTTCCATGCTTCCTCTTCATGGCGTTTCAAGTGACATCCCCTCTTACTCGCGCGTCCTTCTTTCTATGCTTTCAACTCCAACGTTTTTGTGTTAGTATCTTTCATTGTCGCCCTCTCAATCACCTTTTGGTGCGAACATTGAAGAAACTCTTATTTTGTAAGAAGGATTGCTTGTCTCTTATCCATATTTACAATGACGGTGAAATAAATTCTGTGTTTTTTTAACTCCATTCAAGGAACAAGATTTGTTTTGAGCGTTACATGCTTCATAAACCCCAAGCGCCGTTTTCAAGCATCATTACATCAGTTTCCAAAATCACGTTTCAGATGCAGAGGCGCTGAAAAAGTGTGCCCTAGCATTTTGAAATATTTTCTAACACTGAGAAATGCAGGAGCGCTCTTTTTCAGCACCCCTGCATCAAAGTCTGAATTCCCTAAAATGTAAGGGCGCTGAAAAAGTGCGCCCTTACACTTTTCACAATTTTTTCCAGAAGAACTTCAAACTTGCCTAATTTACTCCTGAACCTCTTTCCTTCCATTTTGTGCATTGTTTTGCGTGCCTTGTCATCTGCTCCATGCTTTCCCATCACCGTTGCTCGTTTCGCGCTTTCCCATGCTACCTAACGACTAATGTTTGTTCTAGCTCAAAACTTTGCAGTCTCTTTTCAAAGACCCTCAAAGTTGAGTGATCAAAGTTTCAGTTGTTCTTCATGACTGCCAGTAAACCTCCGTCTTCTTCAAAAGCGAAAGGCAAAATGAAGTATAAATATCAAGCCGTCTATCCGCCGACTGTAGTGGTCTCTAAGGTGGAAGAAATAAAAGATACAGAGGTTGGCCATCAAGACTTGGTTGATTTT
>VDFB02348293.1:116781-237850 GCA_007258455.2 Sequoia sempervirens | reverse complement strand
TATATTGCTATATATGTCTTCATATAGCAATATATGTCAATATCTTTCTTTATATTATTGTATGTCTTCATAAATTTCTTTCTATTTCTTAATTATTGGTCTCTCCCTCTAATCTTTTCTTTTATTCTTATATTTCTCAAGATTGGTTATATTTGTGTCAATGCATATATTTTCTCTCTTTTCGTTTTCTTTTCATTAGTTTAATTTATATCCTTTATGTTATTTTATGTCTTCTCAATTTGTTTCAATTTTTTTTTAATTTTTTAATTTTTTTAAAGCAAAAGACACAAAGGCATATATATATATACGATTCATATAATCCCTTATCAACAACTATTTGCAGATATGGTGATAGTAATTGAAAATTCAGCTTAAAATGTCCAAATCAACTTTTCTAATCATCTCCCTTATACCTGCTACTAGAAACATTCATACATCTACTACAACATCCTTATAACTACTACCATAAACCCATACATATAATTTAAAGTTTCATACACCCATAGCAAAACAAAACTAACTAGTCTTGAAAATTCTTCAAACTATTTTACCATAAAACCATCCTGAACTGAATTTTCATCTTGAAACTCCAACTTCTCAGTCAGTTGTAATCCTCGTTCAAACATATTTCTTCGACCAGCAGAGAAAGTAGAAGATTGCAGGGGGCGGCCCATTCTGACACTTGGAAATTTAAGGTTCATTGACACACTACTTGGAGTCCTAACATTGGAAGAAGTCTAAGGTTGATGAAAATCTCGTGCCGGTGAAGGAACTCGAAGTTGCAGACCCAACTGTAAACGATGGACTGAAACTGGTGGAACATGCACTTGTAAATAGTTAAGAGCATAAAAATTTTCTCTTGTATTGACCTCCATAACTGTGCATAGCCAACGTCGATACTTTCTCAGCACCCTTAGAAGGATATTCGCATTCTTATGTTGAATAGCTAGTCTAAAATCATCATAAACTTCAATTCAAACCCTTGTCGATGTTGCACAAAGCCTCTAGGAAAAAGACCAACAATATATCCTTGACTAGAAAATAGATTGTATGCTTGTATGTATTTTAGAACGAAATTGTCAAGCACATATTGAAATTTGACATATTTCTTGACCAATTCCTCAATTTTGGTTAAAGACTAAACTAAGTCCATAGCATTAGATAAGAAGATTAAGATCCCTTGAGATGGGAAAAGTAGTCGACGAGCTTTTGGACTGGTAACATCAACCCCTAGTAATGTGTGAATGCAACCTTCAACCCTTTGATAGTCCATTTTAAACATGAGCTTCAAAGAATCTTGAGTCAAGTAACCTTCAAAAGGCCTCTCCCATGGCTTTACTGGTAGAAACTCCCAAAAATTCCACCGGCGAAATGCCATTTCTTACCTATCTCGATTGGCAAAAACCAATTAACTAGAATGCATGTAGATAGCTTAACAAACACCTTCACTTTGCAAACTCTGAACGAAGAAAAAACTATTATGCAATTCCACTTAGAGCCCATGTACTCAAATGACTTCATGTGGCGTAATGATGAGAGAGAATGCTTAGGGATAAACATTACAAACTAATTCTCCATGAATGTGGTGTAATGTTGGTTCATGTGAATAGATTGTTCAAATATTTGGGACAAAATAAAGCACTTGAAACTTTAATTACCATGTGCCTACAATAGACATGAAACGTTAAGGCAAGAAAAAATATAATCTTGAAGTGATCGGCCTGAAATATTCACATGATTTCTAGCATCAACAAATGAATGAATGAAGTCCTTTGAACATGGTCATACTCCCAGCTAAGCATCCAACAAATCATTACTTGGACAAATTGAATGACACATGTTTGAAATCAAAACACATGTTGAATATGCCTGGCAAAGAAGCTGATGGCTTGAAGTGGGAGATGAAGGTTTAAAATAATTACACATTAATCTCTAGATTACAATGACTTTGATGGGACATTTTAGATCAATCAAGTCACTTCTCCACTAGAAAATATCATCACATTTAACATGTAAGCTAGAGTCACCAAAATGAACCTTTTGACCATGTAACAACCATGTAATTCGCCCAGACAATTAGGTTGAAATAAATTGATCTGCTTTAAATATCTCTTCAAGTTGAGGTAAGCGAGCCAAATCTTGACTATTTTTAATGACAATTATATCCTGATGGTCACAAGCCAAATTAGCTAGCCCATCTACTAGTTTATTACCCTCTCTATAAGTATGAGAGAGGCAAATATCTTCAAATGAAGTTAGTAGATCCCAAATTTTATGAAGAAAATATTTTATTCTCCAATTGCAGATTCTCTTCAACTTACATGTATTAATTATCAAAATCGAGTCACCTTCCACATGAAGCTTTTTAATATTAAGATTTTTTTCCAAGGACACACCTGCTAATAAAGCATGAACTTTTGCCATGTTATTTATGCAAGAAGTTAAATTAATTTCCTTTGCTCCTACCAAGAAACCCTTTAAATACCTTATACAACACCCTGCACCTAAAGTGCCAGGATTTCATCAAGATGCTCCATCAAAATTGAGTTTGAAAAAGGATGGACTTGGTGGTAACCATTTCACCTTATTTCTATCCACTTTAAGTGAGTTTGGGTAGAGCTCCTTATAGAGGTAGGACAATGTGTTTCTAGTTGTTTAAAATAAAATTATCCCAATTGGAAAATAATGAGGAAGTTGTCTTGAGATTGGCAACATAAGAATTACAAACTTCTGAAACTGCCTTCTCAAGCTTTAGCTTAATTCTCTCAACTGAAATAGTTTGATTTCTAAAAATAAATGTGTTCCTCTCCAGCCAAGTTGACCATATCACTAGTGTTGGGGTAACTAACCATATACAAGCAAATATTGTTGATTTATGAAGAATTGGCCAGCTAGTGAACATCTCCCAAAGAGATTTTGGTAAAGGAAAGGATATGTTCAATTTCCCCATACTAAAACTCCATACTTCATTTGCCACTTTACAAGACAACAAAAGGTGGTCAAATGTTTCATCTTCTTCTTTGCACAAGACACATCTGAAGATTCTTGCTATTCCAAACTTCTCTAAATGATCACTTGTAAGTATCCTTTTCTTCAAGGCTAACCATGCAAATCTACCAACCTTTGGTAATTGGGTAGAGTTTCAAAGAAAAGAAAAATCTCTATGAGACTAAAACTAGGAGGCTTGAGCAATGATTGAATTATACCTTTGTTTTTCTATATAAATACCACTCTTAGAAGGGGCCCACAATAGCTCATTTGAAGATTTGGAGAGATAAACATTTCTATTCTTCAAAATATCTGAGAGAATAGCTTTTTTATGTATCTAATATAGGAATGTTTTTTAATTCTCTACTTTGAACCAAACCTATTATTGCATGACAAGAAGAAACATAGTCCTTTAAATGTACTCTCCAGGTTTGTGAGAGTATGTTGTCAACTAATTGCATATCCTAATTCAAAGCAAGATGAGGCAAACCATTCCAAGAATCTCTCCAAAACAATACTTGATCTTCATAATTAACCTCCCATGAGAGAAAGGGGGTAACAACATCTCTACAAGCGAGTATAAAATTCCACATAACTAAACCTTCTATGGGGTTAGAGATTGTGAATGTCCTAGATGGATTATCACTTTCTAAATATTTAGAATACATTATCTTACACCACTTTAGGTCCGGTGTCTTATACATTCTTCGGGCTAGTTTAGCCCCTACAGCCAAGTTCCTTGCAAAAAATTATGAAAGCCTATACCATCGCTTGATTTCTTAGAGCATGTATTTTCTAATTAAACTACTGGAAGCTTTATTTTCCCATCTATATTTCCTTTCCACAAGAACTCTTTTATAAGTTTTTTAATTTGATGAATAACACCTTTAGGAGCTTGCAAAACAGCCAAAAAATAATTTGGAATAGATGCCAATATAGACTTAATCAACAAAATTCTACCTGATAAGGTAAGCCATCTTTCCTTCCAAGTTAGAATTCTTGCTATGATTCGTTCTGAGATCTTATTCCAAAACAAGGGCTTATTGGAACCCATAAAAAATGGAATACCCAGATAAGAACAAGGAAGCTCTGCTCTTTGAAAACCTGGAATTGAGACCAACTACCTTGCTATAGCTTCCTTAGTATTAAATATATAAACTTTTGAGTTAGCCACATTATTCTTCTACCCTGAAACTAAAGAGTACTTTTCCAACAAAATCTTAACCTATTTTTCTTCTTGCAAAGAATCCTTACCCAATAACAATGTATCATCTGCAAATAGGGAATGAGTAGTTGAAATGCTTGTGTTGGGAATTCCAATCCCCTACCATAAGCCTTGCAAGTGAGCCTTCTTAATTGACCTGCTTAATGCTTCTACCATATTAAGAATGAATAACACAGGGGACAATGGATACCCTTGTCTTACTCCTTGAGAAGAACCAAAAAAACCAACAGGAGACCCATTAATAATCATCGAGAATTTTTCTCCTGAGAGGCAAGAAAGAATCCATTTACACCATTTATTACAAAATCCAAACTTCTTTAACACCTGAATAATAAAATCCCAACACACTCTATCGTATGCTTATATCATATCCAACTTAATGATGAAAGAAGGGATGCAAGATGTTTTGATTGAATGTAGAACTTATGAGAAAATATAGCACCCTCAATTGTTTCCCTACCCAAAACAAAACCACCTTGTTCTAGGGATACCAGTTTGGAGATGATTGGTTGGATTCTTAGATAAATAGCTTTAGTAAAAATCTTATATATCGTATTGCATAAGGAGATTGGCTTGAATTCAACAAAAGACTTTGGATCTTTTACTTTTGGGATTAAGGCAATGTGAGTTGCATTGAACTGTTTTAGAACTATCACTATCCTTCTTGACTCTTCTAGCGCTTGAAGAATATCAATACCTACAAAATACCAAAATTTTTGAAAGAACAAGGTTGTAAACCCATCTGGGTCGGGAGCTTTATTAGGTTGCATTAATAACAATACCCCTTTTACTTCATCCAAACTGAAAGGATTCAAAATATTTTCATTGTCCTACCTAGAAATGAAGTGGGAATGGCTTCCAACAAATAGTTTACATCATTGGAAGAAGACAAATTACTATTGCTTGGAGCTAAAAGAAGCGATGAGAAGAACCTAATTGCTTCCTATTGTATTTCTTCCTCTTTGACTAATTCTTGACCTAAAACAACATGTTGAATTTTGAAGATAGAATTATGTGACTTCTTATCTATGCAGAAGCATGGAAGAATTTCATATTTCTATCCCCCTCCTTCAACCACAACTCATGAGACTTTTTCTTCCAATATATTTCCTCTCTAGCTACTAACTCTGCCCATTCTTCCTATAATTTTTTTTGCTTTTTGAATATAAATCTGCCTCTAAACCTTGACTGATTAAAATATCATTAATTTTTTATATAGTTCCTTAAAAATCATTTCTTTTTGTTCAAAAACATTTTTAAAAACATCCACATTCCATATCTTAATCTAATTTTTCACATATTTTAACTTATTTGCTAGATGATACATCCTTGAACCCACAACAATCATAGCATAATTCCACCATTGATTAAGCAAAGCCAAAAAAAAAGGATGTCGAAACCACATTTTCTCAAACTTGAAAGAAGCCCTAGATTTTACCTTGAAGTTTCGATAGATAAAGCAATGGCAAAGTGATCAGAGTGAGAAACAAGCATAATCTCCAATGTCGGGTTTTTTCCAAACCCATACCAGTTTGCAAAAACAAGAAATCTATCTAATCTCTCTACTATTTGTAGAAAACCTTTCCCTTGATTTGTCCATGTAAATTGGACCTTAATAGGTATAACATCAGTCAGAGCATTGTTTAAAATAA
Source organism: Sequoia sempervirens (assembly GCA_007258455.2). Classification (NCBI taxonomy): domain Eukaryota; kingdom Viridiplantae; phylum Streptophyta; class Pinopsida; order Cupressales; family Cupressaceae; genus Sequoia; species Sequoia sempervirens. The sequence continues at coordinate 231,985 of VDFB02348293.1, read as the reverse complement.
AAGCCACAAAATCATCAATAACTCTTTGAGGTGGAATAATTCCTCCTTTCTTTTCTTGCATACTAGCTATAGCATTAAAATCACTTGCAACTATTACTTTATCCACCCTTAATCCATCCAGAATTTTTGTCAACGAATCCCAAAGATGTGTTTTATCAGTTGCGGTTGTTGGGGCATAAACATTTAACAACAAAAATTGAAAATCAAATTAGGAAACTTTAAGAAGTTGCCAATGCTTGTCACTTTTTGGCATTTCAACTTGAAGTAGTTTAGCATCTCACAAAACTATCATCCCTCCTGAAGCTCCCTGAGCAGGAGTATGAAAAGACTTCCATTTTCTCTATTTTTGGACTGACAATTGAAAGGTTTGATCTAATGTTTTAGCATCTTGTAGCATCAATATGTCCGCTCCACAAGCTTCCAATTGTTGCTTGATTAGAGCTCTCTTGTCAGGGGCATTAATGCCCCTGATGTTCCATGGAAAGATCCTCATTGGTACCGAGGAGAGCAACATGCTCTCATTGATCTGTTATTCATAGTAAAAGCCACTGTATTATCTAATATTGATTGAACCCCTTCTACTATTTATTCTTTCACCTTTGTCATGTGTGACTTTCTCCCTCTCTTGCCTAGATTTTTAGTAATAATCAGATGACTATTTGGGTGTTGGGAAACTCCCAGTGTCAATGAGTAATCAAAATTTCCCCGCCTCCTTTCTAAGGCATCATAGTGCAAAGATTGAGGTTCTTCTAATGAAATGACATGAGAGTTCTGAGCAGACTGACTAATAGGACCTTGAGGTAATGCCTTATTGAATATATTAGAAGAGGGCTCAAATCAACTGCATCATTTTCTTCAAATTCAAGAATGCTAGCCATATTAGAATAAAAATTACTATCATCCTAATTCTCTTTGAGGACTTCGTCTGCAATCCATTCAATCATTTTAGTTCCTTCTAAACCTAAGATTTTGTCAGCCAATTCCTCCAAACGACCTTTACAAAGAAAGTTATCAAAAGAATCTAATTTTGAAACATCTTCGTCATCAATGTCTAAAATTTCCTACCCTTTGTGACTAAAATCCTGATATTGAAGGTACAAATTGCCGAGTTGATCGTTCTAGCTAAAGGGCATCTGCTCTTTGTCAAACATAAAGACTTTAACTATACTATCCATTTTTTTGCTCAGAAGTACAAGAATAAGCCAAGGAGTACCAAAAAACTAAGTGAATGCTCTATAAGAAATTCAACAAGATTAATGTTCTATTAGAATTGCCTCTTAAGCCCAGGCTTTCTAGCTCCTTATAAACATTTTTCTTTACTCTTCTTTGTACAAGGGAAGTAGAAGTTGATCCATGATATTTTACAAGAGGATTCTCATTACTTAGAGAAGTGTTTGAAGAAGGTTTTTTTTGAATTATTTCACCTAGCTTGGATTGAATAGGCTACTTTTGATTATCCTTGGAAACCTCCAATTGACTATCCTCTTCTAAATAGGAATTTCCTGAGTGGCCAATCAAATGACATTTGTAACACAATTTATGGATTTTCAAGCAAGATGTCTTGATTCCACACCCCATACTTTGACCTTATGACAATTTTCTCTGGAAATTTTTTAGAAGCATCCAGGAGAACACAAAATCGAACTAGCTTGGTTGGATTTTTAAAGGAGACTCTGTCATGCTTAAGAAAAATACCAATTTGGTTGGAAAAGATTTCAATTAGATTAAGCTCTCTATATTCAAGTGGAAGAGAGGGAAATTGAATCCAGAAAGGTGTGATTTAACTATAAAATCTTGAGCCCTGAAGTTAGGATACCATGGCTACATAAATAAACTCAACCCCTGAAAAACCCATGATTTGACCCTATATATTGCATCCCTCTACCCTTTAGATTCAAAAAGAACTAGAAAGATCACTTTGTCTTGGTCTAAATAAAAAAACTTAATGGCACCTTTCCATTCTTCAAAAATCAAATCTTTTAGAAAGGAAATTTCAAGATTTAGGCACCAAAACTTACATATCAAAGCTCGTTGTTGGAGATCAGATACCTTAGGATCTAACTAGTTTTCAGTCAAGGTAATTGATACAGTAGCCTTTGTAGATGCTTGAATCTCCCTAGACCCAAGGATTGATCTACATTAGCTGAATTTTCTATACCCTTTTCATTACCTGCATGCTTATTCTCTCCAACACGTCTCCATTGCATTTTACCCTCATTTTTCTATTGAGGAACCAAACCCTTAGAGGTATGTCATTTCTTCTTTTGCTTTTTTTTTTCTTTTTTGACTCTACATGTTGCTTTGCCAATGGCGCATCTTGATTTTTTTGACCTTTCTTATCTCCCTAATGTTGTACATGAGTATTCGTTTGTGCATGTTGTGCATGCTTGGAGACTGAAGGATTTCCCAAGTTTTCAAGAACAAGAACATTATCCAGCCTTGCATGCAAAGATTGATCATTGGTAGAAGAAGATTTCACACCTTCAAATCTATGAGGATTATTTAGATCCTTGCTTTGACCCAAATCTCGATCCTTCTGCAAAAGAGGTGAAGTACCCACATCTTTGGGATTGGTTGCAGAATCTACCTCTGTATTGTTATCTTTTCCTAAATCTTGTAGAACTGAAAACCAATTATGCATCTAGTTGGATTGAAGGGAGCACCTGATTTTTGATGATTATTTTGAGGTGGATTTTGTTCTTCAACCCTTCGATCCTTTGAAGTATCTCTGAGACTATTATTTTCCAAACTAGGGTTTTGAACCTCCTTCTGGACTCCCCTGTCATCTTCCCATAAATAAAAAGGCGGTTGTTTTCTATGCAAAAGATGCCTATGAGGTATTTTAGGGACCCATTGTGGTCGATTATTTTGATTGATAGGATAACACAATCTTCGATCATGCTTAGGCTTACGACTATGCTCTGGCCTACGATCATGCTCTGGCCTACGATCATGCTCTGGCCAATGGTCATGTTTTGGCATGTATTCTTGTGGCCCCCAGTGCCTATTTTGATTCTCATAGTCCCTAGTAAATCGTCCTTTGACAGAATGAAATATTTTGTTATAGCCTTGTTCTCTAAGATCTTGTCACTTCTGGATAGAATGATCTGCCCTATTCCCATTTGAGCAACTGACTATATTATTATTAAAATCATTTTGTTGTGTATAGTCAATTCTCGAATGATGAGGATGTTTTTGAGCATTGTCTACAAATACGCCAAAGCCATTTTGAATTTTTTGCCAGTTGGGGTGCCATGATTTCTCAAACACCATTTATTTTGCTTATTATATGTCAATTTCTTTCTTTTTTCGTTTTTATATTTGTTGTCTTCTTCTATTAAAATCCTTTGTCTTAAATTTAAATTTATGAAGACATATAATAATATAAAGAAATATATTGACATATATTGCTATATGTCTTCATATAACAATATATGTTCTTTATATTATTATGTCTTCTTAAATTTCTTTCAATTTCTTAATTATTTGTCTCTTTCTCTTATATTTTCTTGTTTTCAAATTCTTATCTATTGCTTTTATTTTTAGTTTAAGCATTAGAGTGTACAAATTTATTTGTTATTATTTTTTCTTTCTAGCCTAGTCTTTTCCCTTCCTTATTTTCATTTTAGGCCTATTATTATTTGTCCTTGAACCTCATGCCTCCCTTTCCTCCTCTTCCCACCTCTTCCTTTTTAGCTAGCTCTAGTCTACAAATATTCATTTCTTCTCCTCTAGCTCTATTTCATCCTAATGATAGATCACAGAGTGTGATCCAAAATATTGATGCAAAAATCTCACACAATCAAATCCAGAATGATAATTTCAATTAACTATATGAATTGTGAAAACGTGATATCATTAATCATATCACATTATCATTATTTAAGAAAAGCAACTCAATTAAATTTGTGATGAACTAGAGCCATGTGTTGCAATAGTATTGTGCCACTTGTAAACTAGTTTTACAACTACATAGAACGAGTTTTCCTAGGTCAATGAGAGGACATGTGTTGGCATAGCGTGCAAGCATAGTCTTGAGGTTGTATATTTACATATAAATTATGATGTAAAAGGGTTGTGTGACATATAAATCTTGACTTGTAGCACCACATGTCACAACAATGCACAATCACAAATTTGCGAGGCTCAAGAATCTTGGAACTATGATAGGCTAAACAAATGTGATGCAATGATATCTCAACATGTGGATGATAGCTAGGAACATAATGGGGACTAAATTTAGTGGTTTATTAGTGCTCATGACAAAAAAAGGTAAGGTTGACAAGTAGAAATTAGGGGCCAGCTCATCGAATAATTAGAAAGACATGTAGGAATTAGTTAAAAGCTTATGACGAGCTAAGAAAGTCACCAATAAAATAGAACATAAAGGAACAAGCTGAGAGAAAGGGCTTAGTGTTTTCACCACAAGACATTTAAACATTAATATAAGATCTAAAAGCCTAACATATGAAGATACTACTAATAGTGGCTTTTTTTCGGGGAAACATGCTTCAATGAAGCATGATGAGATCACAAAAGACTCCAGGATACAGATCAAACGTGAAATAAAATAATAACCAAAGAAAAAGAAAAAGAAAAACACATCAAACTAAAATAAGCATACAAATATACAAACTAGGCATGAAAATTGAAAGTTACAACTCATAAAAAATATGGTTTCAAGAATTTTTCATGCATTGGCAATTCTTGCAACTCTCAATTTATACTTTCCAGAAAATAAGAATTTTCTTTGAATTAGGATTGTTGATGATGTATGGGCCTATCCATAATGGATCAAATTTTCTAAGCTTTCCCTTATTTTGAACTCTTGTATTCCATATTAATACAAGATCACCAACTTTAAAAATCCTTCTAGAAGCCCTTTTATCAAACAAATACTTGTCATATTATTGTTTTCTCATATTAATGGCTTGGGGTTTTCTCTTGGACTTATCTACTTCTATCACTTGGTTAATTCTACACATCATGGCATCTAAAACATCCTCATCATTATCTTGGGTAAACTTATACACTGTCATAAAATTTCTCATTGGCATATTTGCATCCATTCCATACACCAACTCATAAGGTGAATTTATAATGGACTTCGTAATTGTCACTCTATCAACCCACAAAGCTAAATTTAGCTTTGAATTGCAAGACTTCTTATTCTTTCCAATCATCCTTTTAATTATCTTTAACAAAATTTTGCTAGTGGACTTAGCTTGTCCATTTCCTTATGGGTGATAAGGAGAAGAATATGATACATTAATTTCATACTTAGAATATAAACAAATAAATTCTTTTGATCTAAAACACATAACATTATTGGTGATTAACTTATTTCACACACCACATATTGTAACCGTGTGTTCCAAATCATAAAGTCTATAATCTTTTTTGGTAGCCTTCTTAGTGGGGATTTCTTTAATCCATTTAGTGAAAGAATTTATAGCAACTAAAATCTATTTATATCCTCAATAGATTTATCTACAATCTCACCAACAAACTCAATACCCCATTGTTGGAATGGAGATTTTACATTCATAGGTATCAAAGGAAATTTTCTAGAGTAATTTAAGTTATTAGAAAATATTTCGCATGAATCACATTTCCTAACTAATTTATTGTTGGGAATTGCATTATTAGTGTTCATATGGGATAGTGTGTGTGATGTAAAGTGAGTTAAGGTAATAACTCACGTAGTAATTATGAGCATTAGGAATATTAAATATTTGTTAGGTTAGTTTGTCATGTATAGAATTATTTTGTTGTACGTATGTGTTTGTTTGCATTGTTAAAACAACTCATATAATTAGTGAGTTGTTCCTACATAGTGTTCACATGGGATAGAGTGTGTGAGGTAAAATGAGTTAAGGTAATAACTCACATAGTAATTATGAGCATTAGGAATATTAAATATTTGTTAGGTTAGTTTGTCATGTATAGAATTATTTTGTTGTTGTGCGTATGTGTTTGTTTGAGTTGTTAAAATAACTCATATAATTAATGAATTGTTTCTATAATGTAAGAACCAAAATTCCTAATCCATTGAACAAGTAAAATAATAAGTATTATTATAATTCTTTTGCTCTTTGAAATCCAATTTGGTATCAAAGCAAGTTTAATGAAATGGGTTGGTGAGATTATTTCCCAACCCGATAATGTGGGAATCGTTGCTATAGGCTCAAAGATAGTGAGCATTAGAAATGGTCTATGTAGAATATTTTATTATTTGGCTGGTCAAGGCTTATTAGATTTGTTTCCATTAAAGTAATAGGAGGAGGTTCGCAAGAATGTGAGTTTGCAATCACAGACTTGAGGTTTTCATCCAACGAGCCGAAGGAGAAATCGAAGTAGCTTCTTTGTTAGCCCCCAAAATTGGTCCATTAGGTCTCTCTCCTATGAAAATAGGAGAAGATATTGCAAAGGAGACGACGAAAGATATCACCCCATAAACGATAATTCCACCAAGCAGGCACGATACTAGATACACATTCATAGAGGATCAGAACCGAAGCGTGAAATACGTGAAATCTCTATGCAAGGTTGTAGACCAAGTAAAAAGGCGTGGAGATTATATCTTCGAGAAAATCACAGGAATTTCAAAAGGAGAAACGAATTTCTTTTGCAGATCCCGATTCTATATATCAGTTGGGACGTGGTGTTGCTCCCTCAAATCGCGTTAGGACTCACGAGAATGGAAAACTGAAGACTATCATTTGTTGTTTGTCGTCGATTGGTGTGGAGATTTGAAAGGAACGCTATTCATTATCTACACCCTAATTTCAGATAAGGAGAATCCATTGAAGTAATTATTGGATTTAAATGATTCACGTGATAATGCTTACAGTGTTGTTGTTGTCCATTCTCAAGTGGTCCCTGTATTAGTCTCTGTACTCAGATCAAGATCTCTTGAAGTGAAAATTCGAGCAGCTATAGTTTTGGGATCTCTCTGCAGAGAGGAGAAACTACGAGGCAAAGTATTGCTTGGAGGATGCATCTCACCTTTGTGTGGCCTTCTCAAGTCTGGGTCAACGAAAGCTCTAATTGCTGCAAAGTATTAGTCTTTAAATTAGTAATCATCAGGATTAGTTTCTAAAGTCTTGTGATTGTAGATTGTTTTTCTTTTTAGATTTAAATTTTAATAGGTTCATTTGATAAAATCAACTATCCATACAAAAGTGTATTTGGAGTGTATGATTGGTGGTATCCAACACTCCTTGTAAACAGTTCATATTATGGAGGGAGAATATGTTATTTTCTCACTAGTGACAAAATGAGCCTCAAAAACCATACCTACTAAGAAAGTAGCCAACAAAATTTGAGGATGGAGGCATTAGAGGTTGAAGGTTAATTAGCGACCTCTCGTTGGTCACCAATGACAAGACCGCTTATTAGCTTTGGTGGCATTTTATTTTCTATTGTGCACGGCAATGTGTGTTTTTTTCAGTTTTTCAGTGTGGTGTGTGAATGCTGAAAAAATGATTGTATTGGAGAGCAAATGACTATAGAGGTCCTCTGACTGCAGTGATCCTCTGACTATCATACTTCATTGGAAGATGATCATTCAATGAATACATTCATTGACAATGGTGATCATGTGCAGCAAGATCTAGACAACAAGATCCCAACAGTACAGTATGTACCCTGATATGATTCACTTTTCAATATTCCTGGTTGTGAGAATAAGTGGAAATTTCATATTGCGGGGGGGAATAATAACCAATGTTGCATTCCCATTTCATGCCAAAATGACTAAAGTCAAGGGCAACTTCCAGTGGCAATGCAATTGTCTGTGTTGTTCGAGATCGAGTGGCAGCGATCAATAATAGTGACTACAATTAAGAACACTGTGTTCTTATGGAATGTAATGTGAAACCTTTTCTAGTATGGGTTTTTTCATATTTGTGATATATAACTTACCCAATGTACAAGCATAGTGGCCAAAAAAAGCATCATAGTAAGTCAGTTCATAGATCTAGAAAGGGTTTGTAGGAGGATCCACAAAACCACACGAGATGGACAGTTGAATGAGTGAAATAATAACAAGTATTAATATTATAATTCTTTTTCTCTCTGAAATCCAATTTTTATGATGTCACAAAACAAAATAGGCCACTGGTAGCCTACTCTAAATATTTTGTGGGTTGTGGTCCTAGCCATAAAATGTCCTCTACAACTTCCACTATGCATTTCAAACAACACTTTAGGAGCTTGGTTTTCATCTAAGCACTTTAGTAGGATGTTGTCTTTATTCCTACAATACAAATCACCTTCCAAGATAATGTATTTAATTACATAAATTTTTAAGGTTCTTTTTTATTATCATTCAATTTTGTAGGATTTTCCATGTGTTGCAAGTATTGAGTGACATCTATGTACCATGGGGAAAACTATATATTGCATTCCTTCAAAGAGGCCTTTTATTCCAAGAAATTTACTTTGGTATAGATTCTAAGTTGGACTTAGCCATGAGCTTAACTAACAATTTCCCTCTCACTAACTTTGTGATTTGGATGTCAATGTTGAATTCTTGGATCTTATCTATCCATCTCCACGGTCCTCCTATAACTTCTTGCTATGTAAACAAGTCCCTGTTAGTAGCATGGGGAACATATGCAATTATTGTGGCTTTTCCAAGTAAGGCCTGAAATTTTAAACTTCTTTTCAAGCAATTCACATTCTTGACTGTAAAGATAAGGAAACATCATGACAATGTCATTGTTGTGCGATGTGTGGACAATACTACATGAAGTAAACATTTTAAAGTGAACTTGAAATAAGTTTAGTAACAAGAATTTTCTTTTGTCCTTAACTTTATGTGAGCCCAAAAAATATTTTAAGTGGATGCTTAATTTTAAAAATATTCTATTTAATGGTGTACATTATTTTGGTTTTTGCGCCAACTCATATATGCCTTTTGAACACCTATTTTTAGAGTGTCCTTTAGATTTTAAATTGTGGTTTATTTTTTGGGGAAATTATTTAAGTTGGGATAATAGGGAAGGGTTTAACTAGGTTGAAATATTGTTTAGGTATGTCACAATCTTTTTTGTTGAGCTTAATAATTTTTGGTTTATCCTAACTAGTGATTTTTTTGGCATATCTAGAAAGAAAGAAATGATGAGTTATTCCAAGGTAAAATATGGTACCTTACTAACTCTTATTGTGAGATCACATTTTTTTAATCATGATGCAGGTTTTAATGATCCTACAAATTCCAAATATCAAATTTATGATCCTTCTCTAAGAGGGTCTCATATTGGTTTACAAGAAAAAAATTGTCACTATGCAAATTCTATCCATAGGATAGAGACAAGATGGATGGAAATAAGTTGTAATTGCTTAAGGAGCACGTAAAGAAAATTAATGTTTCTAAACATGAAAAAAAAAAAAAATGGAAATGAGAAGAAACTCTAAGATATTTGTAAATTTTTAACCCACTATCAAATATTTGAACTCTAAAGATGAAGCCCGATCCAATAATTAGAGCCTTGTAGTAACACTACTATGAAAGTGATAGTAATCAAAACTATTGTTGGGAATAGATCTTACAATCTATTCAAATATTAACTCTTGGGTCATTTTGGTAGCAATAATGTATATAAGAATCAGTCATAAATATGTTAGGACTATTATTTTTTGTTGATAATTCTATGAATCTTTAAGCTTATAGACTACTTTAGTCTATTGTTTCCATGGTGTTTTCTCATAGTGAAACTACTTGGTGGTTTGGTGTGTACATATATTGTACCTTCCTCTTTGATTTTTTTTAGCGTATGCAATATCTAATATAAAAAAAAATAAGTGGCATTCATAAGACACCCTTCACATTAAATACCATCAATTAGCTCGATATCTCTACCATAAAATTTACACACCACTTACCTTTGGTTTCATTGATTTGTGTATACCACAACTATAATTAAATTTAGTATCTTAATTCGCTATTTTTAAAAATTGATCATAAAATACCAAAAAACTACCCATTAATCTTGTTCTATTTGATTATTGAAAACCAAATTTAACACAAAAATATATTTTCAAATTAAACTAATACAAAAATACTACTTATATACTACTTTTTCTCATAGAGATAGCTAGAATTATAAGAAAAAAGATTCTTTTGCCATATTTTAGAAACACATCAAATACAAAATTCCTTTAAAGCTTGAATTTGATGATCGACCTTACTTGCTAAGAAACTTTTGGTGATAGTTATCTATTCAAAATTGCATTTCAAATAATAAATTTATTTATTATAAAATATCCTAGCCATCAATAATAGGTTCCAAACTTGTGATGGTATCCTCTTTATCATTTTCTTCTTCAACAAGAGTAACATGAACACAAGAAATAATAAGGTCTAGCTAATGGAACTTCCCACTATCATACCAACCAAGTGTTGGAGCTATAAAATTGCTCTTATACCATGTAGGAGTTAATGATGACTCCTCAACACCACAAGAACAATTGCTAGACCAAAATATCTTCCATAAGAGACAAATGGAAAGAATACTTGCTTCAACAATATAAGATTTAATATGGTTGAATGTGCAAGTGTACATGAGATGCCTTGCTTATAAAGGCAAGGTGAGAAATAGGATTAGACAAGATCATGACAAGTGTCTTAATCCTCTAACATGAGACAACTAACTTATAACAACCTAGGATAAGATAAAATCTAGAAATGACAACTAAGGCTTCTAGAAGGAATATCATAATCCTACGTAAGTCCCCTAAGTCCCTAATAAGTGAATTAACTAGGTACAAGATATTTATTCACACCAACACCCCCCTTAAGTACAACTTAGAGAGAAGATTATTATGCTAAGAGACTATGAAGATGGGTCCCGACTACGAGGCCATGTTAGATACCCATTTACAATATGCAATACAATCTCTCACAAATGGAGAAAAGGAGAAAACCCAACAGGACAAAAATCCTCTCCAAAAGAGAGAAAGAAAACTTGAAATAATATGATGTATGGAGGACTCAATAATACCCCCCACAAACTACATCCATAATGGAGGACAAAAAACTATGAAAAACCAGGAACAAATGGAAATTGATCTTGAACTAACTACAAAGACAAAGATGAAGTGACAATAGTTGATCCATAACTATCATCAAATAAGAGAGATAAAACCTTGAATTGTTCTTCCAAATCTGAAACATGAGATTCCACAAACAAATATGCAATGTTTGATTTATAAGTATGAATCCTAATGAGGAAGACAAATAGATACATGTTGCAATGACTCACTAGAAGTACTCAATAAATCATCAATAGAAGATGAATGTGTGATCTCAATTGGAGAAGTAGGAGTTGCAGGAGAAGTCTCTAGATCATCAAGACACTCAATTTCTGCGTCATATTCAAAATCCTCTAAGGTCTTATCATCATAGGGAATATTGTCAACATCATCAAGTGGAATGAGGCAATATAAAGCAGGATTATCTAGGAATGGAGGCTTATGTAGATCAACAAGGATCCCATGATCATGTTGAGAAGAAGAAGATTGACCATCTAGTGAAGGAGACCATCAATGATGATGGAAAAGAGGGGATCCATAAAACCCATGAGAACCACACTTGGAATTAACAATATGACTATGGCCACAAAAACACTTGTGCAAAGGAGAAGCATCTATATTGGAAAGTGAAGGAAACACACAAATAATAGTACATGTAGCATTAGCTCAACACTATATAAGTCTATATATGTGATAAATCTTTAGAGAGAATTCATAGAGTTGAATTTTTCCATCTATAGCATAACATTAGAGCATATAATTGCTTTGGTACATAGACAAAAATAAGCATCTATAGTGGCTTCTAAAAATAATGTTGAATTTCTCTCTTTCCTTATGTTGTTTAGAAATTCCACTCTAGAAGCATACCAAATTTGGTTTCATTGTGTAGTTATTTTAGGCCATTCATCTAGAAGAATTTGTATGCCATGAGAAAACTATAACCAAAATGGCTTGAAAAATTATGAATATAATTCCAGACAGATTGAGCTTGTGGATAGAACCAAAAGAGGTGCTTAAGAGTTTCCAAATATCTACAAAGAGGACAACATGGATTAAACACATAAAAATAAACAAGGTGATAACTATTAGTATACCATAGTACAAGAGATGCAAGGTGAAATGAGCCAATTTGGGAGTGAAAAACCAAACTATTTGAAATATGTGGTATTATAGAGTGGTAGTACACTAAATATTTTGTTCATCTTTTAGCTTCTAATCATAGGAAAATGAGGAGAAAAGCATATAATTTCCCTTTGAAGGGTTTATAATGCCTTAAATGAGTGGTTCAATATATTGAATCCCAACTATTTAAAGCACTTATAAATACATGGATGATACAATGGTTTGAAGGATTCAATATCTTGATTGCCATTTCAAATTTTGGCTTTAAATTATAGCCAAGATGGCCATGTCTTAATGGTTTTAATGGCTCTAAAAAAGAGGCCTGAAATACTCAGAATCCCTTGCTTGAATAATGTTAAGATAGAAATCAATGAAACTTTGGCAACTTGTCTATCCTAGTAACTAATCACAAGAGACCACCAAAGAGATTATTGATTAATGGAAATTCCAATATTGAAGCCTTTCCCATTTCATATGAACCAAGGTTTGATGGCTTCCCAAGCCTTCCATATAATTTTTGCAACAAAAGCATCTTGGACTTGCGTAGGCTTATTCAAGATAAGAATGGGGTGAAAATCGAGACCTTGCTAGGCCAATCAACCATAAGGAGTGCTAGAAGCTATGCGATGTCAAAGAAGAATTTTTCATGCCTCATTGCCCTCTAAGGCTCTAATTATACACTTGGCACACAAGGCTAAGCCTTGCCTATGTGTGTTAATAAGGCCAAGTCTATTAAAGCCACGAGGATGACAATAAAATTCTTAAGCAACTTAGTGGTACCATTTAACTTGCTCAAATAAGGCCCACAAAATGCCCTTGAGTAATTCCTCCAACTTGCAATAAGAGGCTTTGGAGGGTGCCATATAAGAGTAGTACATATGGTTGGTAATAATGATTTTGGAACAAATTTGAAATTTCCTAACAAGGAGAAAAAGGTTAAATAATCCAAAAACAGATTTTTTTCTCAATGTGAGTAAGAACTACTTGCCTAAGAGCAACAAAAGAAGATTGTAAAGCCAAAAGAATGCTCGAAAACCTTTTGATTTCCCCATCAATCAATCCATTTTCAAGCAAAAAAATTAATGACCATCAATCCTCTTCTTTTGATTTTTAAATCCATAGACCAAAAGTGTCCTCTTGCTCCCTCCCTTAATATTCTTATGTTTTGACTATTTATTTCTAAATGTTATTGTTGAACAAAGAATTAAACATATCTCCCTTCCTAAGTCTCCTCTTCAAACTTAATGATCATTGTATGATTAACACTTTTCCTACCCTCTTAAAGAAGAATAATCCAATATCTCTTCTTCCATGTGATATAATCTTCTTACTAAAATATATTTTATGCATAACCGCCATAAAATTTAAGCACCGTTGCCTTTCCATCACCTATATAAAATATATTTTACATAACAAAAGCATTTCAATTATTAGATTTGGAATAACTTCATTTGCATGTGTTTGAATAAACAAAAAAAAGACGAGAGAGCGTGTTCAATTTAAATAACAAATAATTGTTAGCCGTCCGGTTTGAATTTAATGAAAAGGGACGATGGATATTCGTATGCCAAATTTTTTAGAGAATATTCCATGAAAAGGAAATAATTTTTAATCGAATATTCTGCACGTGCGCTTGGGCTCCCAACTCCTCAAGATGAAATACGCACGATTCGAAAACTTAGAAAGCATTTCCCTCTTAAATACAATTAGTTGCACATTTAAAATATAATTAGTTAATGATCAAAATAGTTTAAGATAATATATTTTAGATATATAATTTGAGGTTTTTAGATTGTTGGTTGAGAAATAGTAGTTATATTTTATAATGTTTGTTTAAAAAAGTGAAAGAAATAAATTTTAAATTTAAGTATTAGATATATTGGAATAATTTTAGGGGATAAAACTGTGGGTGTGGTTTAGTTTAGGGAGACAAATTCTTAGAAAATGGTTTGATCTAAAGTGGTGAAATAAGCATGTTAAGAGTGATGGTTTGAGATTAGGATCATTTAGTTCACCCAAAAAAAGTTAAGCACTAGAACTATATATTTACAAGATTCGTACAAAATCATGTAAAATAAATGGGTATTTAGATAAGGTGTGCATTATTATCCTCTATAGAATAAAATAAAGTTTGATTGAATAGCATTGATTAAAAGATCACCTTGATATATGAGACAACCTAATGCACATAATCATGCTTAAGACTAATACACACAAACATTCTACTCCCCTTAAGATAACAATATTTGCCTTCCAATAAAATATAAGCTCTTTATGATTAAAAAAAGATTCAAAAGAATTATGAATAATACTTGGTGTTTCATTCAAGATTTAGAAAAGTTCAAGTATTCAATATTTTATTATAATTGAAATTATTGATTTTCATAGGTGGCAATTTAAGTGATAGCAATAGTTCAACAACAGCTAGCACAAATTTGAAATGGAGCAACAATTTTCCAACCAATGATGTAGTCATAGATGGATTGTGGTAGTTCTAACTATGAAAGTGACACTTTTCATGTGCATGACAAGGCAATAGGAAAAGTGAATAGTCATGATGTTTGATGCTTAATTTTAATATTAGAGGATTCTAGTGTATGAAAGTAGGTTAATAGTAACAAAGAGGTATGAGGACTAACTTGCATTAATTTCAATTTTTGGTATTTTATTACATTTATGTACAAGTCCCTAGGGAATAATAGGGAAGCTATTGCATTTTACCATAAATGTGTACTAAGTCTTGTGGCTTTGAGAGTGTGTTATGCAGAGTTGGGGTAGAATTCTATTTATATTTCATGATATTTGTGTCACAACAAGAGTGTAGTATCATCTCTTAGTTGAAGTGGGCTAATAGGCTTACATGGTTTCTCTTGCACTAGCATTTTGGGAGTTGTGCCAACTAAGGAATCCTAATGGAGGTACATTAGGTCTAGGGGAAGCTATGAGGAGCACCTCAAAAGGATATTTGATGTAGTCAAGATCAACCCAGGTTTTGTCAAACTACCCAATTTGGTAGCCTTAGCATATCATCCAACCCAAATGAACATATATATTGCAACAAAATATGAAACATGTCTTTATTCCATTTTTATATGTACATATATGTAGGATTTCAACATATACATATAATGATGAAACAAAATTCTTCACGAACAATTACATATATGTAGGATTTCAATTAAAAAAAACAATTTTATTTTAAGGGTTTCTAGGTACCTCATGCCTTTGAGTCTTCAAATCTCATGCATTTACGCCTTCTTGGCTTCAAACATATTTTAAAATATGTTTTTTCCCTTCATCCTATAGATCTCATGGCTTCATTTAATGTTGGGATATGGTGTTGTACACCATTAAACATAAAATATTATATTATAATGTTGTAATTACATAATTCTTTAGTTGTGATGCACCTAAGGTGGTGTGGTTAATCACACTAAGTAAATATTTTGGGACCATTTTATGGTGTATTGTAACATTGTATTATTATTTAATGTGTGGGAGACATGATAATAATTTAATATTGGGGAAATATTAAATAAAGTGAAAACTTAGTGCCCAATATTAAATAAGGGATTGGTAGTTTTGTATTCACATGGTTTTGTGGTACATGGTTTTATCTTACCACTTGGTTGTATTTGTGTGAGTTTGAATCTATAAAAGTAAGCACATGTTTAGTGGTTAAGGTTGGTTGATTGAGTGGGTTGTCATTATTGAGTCTTTCTAACGAGTGCATATGTGAAGCATGGCATGCGATTTGTGGATTCATGCTTGGACACATGAGGATGCATTGCAAGTCTTGATACTTCATAGGCATTCATTGTAACTTGTGTTGCTTTATTGTTGAATTATATGGAGTATGGATGCTATTGGAGGATGAGTTTTTCCTTCTTGAGGGTTTTCCTAAGGTATATCTTGTGTTATCTTATGGCTTGTCTATTTGATCTATGCATTATGGTTACTTCTATGCATGTTTATCTCTCATGGGGTTATGTAGGAAATGAATTAAGATTGTGGGTTGAATGCATTATTTACTAATAAGTGGTATTAGAGCTTTCATGGTTGATGGGTTTTTGTTATATCCCTTATTTTTGAGAGATTTGTGCAAAGTTAAATCCATGGATATGCATGATAGATTTGAGGCATTACAAGATATAGAACACATGTTGCAAGTGTTTGTTTGTAGATTTAGGCTTTTGGATTGTCAATATTTGTTGGATTTATTACAGATCTAAAGTATTCAAAATATGGGTCAAAAGCATTTTTTGGATTGAGCTTTCATATGAGGGTTTTATAGAGGAAATTTCATGGATGACCTCATGAGACAAAAAAGACCTCGCCATTGGATCTAGGAGGCCTGAGACATGAAAAATTATATAAATTTTTCCCTATTTTGGAAAAGTTGAAAAAAAATGCAAATTTTTTTTAGTCATACTGCCTCCTAGCCATCCAATTCACCCTCTATAGAAAAATATTAAAAAAATAATAATATTGATTTTTTGTGAAATAAAATTACATTCAACCTACAAAATAAATCAAAAGGTTAAAATTCATTGTTGAAATCCTATTGAAAAGTTTTTAAATATTAAAAAATATAAATAAAAGCCATGGGGCAGGGTCCATAAACCTCATACCCCACTAGCTCTAAAAATGCAACAAGTGCAATAACACTGGTACAAGACAAAAAGCCCCGTCAGTGGATATTCAAATGAAAACTCTATCATTTAAAAAAATTTGCCAAAATTTGATTTATTTAAAATTCGTTGAAACATGAGTTTCGAAAAATTTATAAATTGCATTTGAATTTCTAATCAAGTACATACCAAGTTCTTGAGTTTTTTTGAAATGTGAAAAATTAAATCAAATTTAAATAGTGTTTTAAATCCGCTGCCTGGGCACCACCGATGTCGTCGATGGCTCAACCTAGGTGCTACCACCTAGTCTTCTACATGGGAAAATTGGCAATTTTTTTCAAAAAATTTCACCCACAGAGTCAAATTTTCAACTTCTTATACTCATTATAAAGGTGGTTTCGAGCACTACACAGTGGTATAGGTTTGGTTTCCTATTTTTTAGTTTTGATCAATTTTTTTGGTGGAAGCCAGATGTTTTCTTGTATACAATTTTGAGCATAACTTTTGCATACAAAATCATTTTTTTTATTTTGAATAGGCATTAGAAAGCATGTGATATGTACTACACAATAGATCAGATTATTTATTAGTTTGTGGTGTAGGGAATGTATGGTACTTGTTTGTTAACTTGTAGGAGCCTAACATTCGATATGTGATTGTGTGAGCATCTGGATGAGTCAAGAGGTGAAACCTTGAGGGAGTATATGTTTTTATATGATATTTATTATGGTACAACTGATTATTAATTTGGTGCTTCTTGGTATAGGTTTATAGGTGTTTTTTAGAGTTAGAATTTGATGGTGACAAGTACACATGTTGTCTTTGGTTTTGAGGACATGGTTTAACACGAGTGGAGACTTAGAGTCTTGTATGGGTGATAGTTGAGTACGGGTACAAAGATGGCTATGATTATGGTGGCATAGCTATGCAACTACATTTATGCATTGGTGACATGATCATGTATGTGGTTGTTTGGCGGTGTTATGGTTTGGTGTTAGGAGGTTTTTCTTATCTTTTTGATGTTTATATGGTTCCTTGAATATGATTACTCATTTGTGGACATGATTGGAAAATTAGATCTATGGTTGATTTGGTGTTTGATTCTTGATGTCTACAATATTATTTTATTTAAAATCTCAGTTTGTAGGTTAGTAATGTGATGATGAGTTTGCATGTTTCAGTGGTTGAATTTGTGAGTTATGTGATTGGTAGGTGTGTGCGGCCTATTAATTACAATGGGATGACTATGATGTGTGTTGGGAATAGGATGACATTTAATTGCAATCCTAAACATTATTTATTTCATGTATCTCCCAAGTCCTTGGAATGTGTTCATCAACACTAGGATTAGGAAGAGATTAATGTTTGATGAAATAATCATGTTAATTGACATTTGTAATTAATTTTAAATGTTAGGAGCATGTGAGGGCATCCATTATGAGTTCTTAAATAATAGAGGCACATGGAGCACCTACATGGTAGGTGACACTCACCTTGAGTTAAGTTAACTATTCAAAGAGATAACACTTTTGAATGCATGTAAGATCCTAGGAGTTAGGGTTTGATGTTTGCATGCATGAAGTTTAGTTCAGTTCAGTTTAATTCAGTTCTAGTTCAATTATCTTCAGTTAGTTTTAGTTGAATGCCAGTTGACTTCAGTTAACTTGGAATGCATGGCTAATGACTTGAGTTGCATGAAAGATAACAAGGACTACCTTGGGATGACCATTCTTGCATGAATGGTGTTGATAAATGTTTCAATTAACAAGAAATGACTTGGACCCAACATGGGCACCCAAGTTGGCTTCTTGGAATTAACTCATTTGCATGTTGAGATATTTCAGAAGGCTCAGTTAAGTGGGACCACTTTTGGGCGCCTACTTTGAGGATGAAGCCTTGAAGATATTTATAGAATAGAGGTTGAGTTGCTACTTCAGTTTGGGATGCCCAAATGCATAAAGATGAGGATTTGACATTGTTCATCATAGAATAACTCTATTTGCATGAGATAGGTGTACCTTTTAGGGATAGGGCTTGAGCATTGTAATTGTAACTTAGTTGGAGTTTACAATGTTAATCAAAGCCTATTTATCTCAAGCAAGTTGAAGAGAGTTATTATTAGTTTTATTGTAGGTTGTGAAGAAGATTTGGTGAAGGCAAAAGAAGCATTCTCAAGCAAGAATTGGAGTTATTGTAATCTACTTCAGAGATTAAATAATACATTAATTATTGGTGGAGTTTTTTCCCGAAAGGGTTTCTCCATGGTATATGTTATGTATCTTCTAATATCTTGTCTAATTCTTCTACAACTTTTGTCTTCATTCTACAAATGATAAAATGAATTAATCAGATAATCACCCACAAAGAATTTGTAACAAAGAATACATATTTATATCAACAAGTATAATATTTTTACAAATTATTAAGCTACATAAACACCTTAATTCTAAAAATTTGGTATTAGAGCAAAGGTTGGGTAGAGTATTGGGATGCCTTTCTCTTAAAAGATTGGAGTTTTTTGGCTATAGTGGGAGCTTTTACTATTTTTGTTTTGGCTGATTTTGGAAAATAAGCTTGTTACACAAGGTATATATTCTTGTTTTAGAGGATGTTTATCATGTGTCATTGAGAGCTTGGATTCATAGGTTTAGTGTGAGCTTATGACAAAAATGTGGTTTTGATTATGTGCATCATGATGCCATGGGATTGCTCAGTATCATAGTTCAGTGGGAGCATTTGGCAATGAAGTGGATTCTTGGTTGTAGGATGGTTTTGTTATTATGTCATGGTATACTCTTTATTAGAGGTTTAGAGTTGTGGCATGGTACATGTTATGATAATTTTGATCATGAGGAAATGTTTGAAATTCCATATGCTTTTGACAGTGATGGTTTGATGTTTATCTTGTTGCCATGTATAGCTTGGTATCACAGTTCAGTGGGAGCTTTGGTAGGATACAATGATCTTCATAGAGAGGATGTAGTCACGATGCCATGTGTGACTCGGTACCATAGTTTAGTGGTAGTTGTTGGTAGTGACGTGGATGCATCATTTGTAAGGTTATCTTCATGTGATTGGGGATATGATTTTTTATTGGTTTAGAGTGGTTGCTATTATATCATGGTTTACTCTTGATATGCATTTAGAGTTTGGAATATTACATGTTCTCTTGAGACCAAGATGTATGTTATGGTGCATGTGATCTCCTAGAAGGAGATGGTTAGATCATGAATGTCATGTTTATGTTCAAGATTGGAGCTTTGACATGGATATTGTGTAGTTCTCTTAAGTATTGGGTACATTAATCATTTGCTTGATTACTTCATGAAAGTGTTGTGTTGCATTTGGAGTTTGGCATGGATTGGTTGGTTATAGGTTCTCATGGATACTTGGAGAAATAGGTGAGGCTTGATTTATCTTATGGTTAGAGACATGTGTTGGAATGTATACAAGCAAGAAAATATTTTTTCAATAGAAAAGACTAAGGAGCCTACACCTTGGTTGAACATGATTTCAACACACTTGGTGGTTACACATGCCTTCAAAAAGGTAGTTTGGCTCAACATACAATCATGTAAGAACGAGGTGGTTATATTGTTTTCAATTCTTTTCAGGTTAAACCTGAACTGGGATTATGGCAATACTAGAATTGATTATAACCCATTTTTAGATGACACGCAGAGAGAACAAGAAGGGAGGCGGTCAGGAGTCAGTATGGAAGCATGGAGGAGGAACGAGAACTATTGGGGACGAAATCCCTCAAAGAAATTATGTTAGAGAGGATGTGCGCAGAACTAGGAGAATTGAGTGGAGGGAAGGGAAGAGAAGAGATGGAGAGGTGGCCATTGTAAAGAGAAGCTTCAATTCTCCATTTAGTGAATGTTGAGAAGGGCAAACACACCTAACCCAAGATAGGTCTTAAAGAGAATAATCTACTGCTGACTATAACCAGAGAGAAGAATACTCATTATGAGGTCCTTATTGGTAAACTTCCAAGTTACAAGACGCTTCTTTTAAATTGTTCAAGTTTAGGGTTAAGGTGTTTGGATGGAAAGAGACTATATCTACCTAGATACTAGGTAGAATATTTGATTTGCTACATTAAGAGGCACCTTGGCATGTAGTGGAGTATCAATTCAAATAACGGTGGGTAAAATTTGTAGGGAGGTTATCTCATTTTCAATAGTAGCTGAGAAATACTATTTGAATGTTTAGGATAAGTAGGAATATGATCAAATAGGATGCTTTTGGATGGTATATTATTGTTGATGTTGTAAGAGTGATGTCAATTATGAAGCCAATATTCAATGATTGAGATTGTAAAATTTAACTTCAAAATTTTGGTATGTTGAATGATAATCTTGTGTGAAGGAGTTATACAGTGTGTAATAGCTTTATAATTGTTGATATATTTTGTCAAATAATTTACATTTTCTTGAGGAATTATGTCAAATAGGTTGGGTACTTGGTGTATGCTCTTGTTTTTGCATGTGTTGGTTTTGGTGGAATATCATGTGCTTTGACATCCCTACTTATGCTCAACATACTTCGAATATTGAGAGGTGCACATGTAAACAATTGTGTAGGTATTTTACCTCAATTGCTAGTATACTTTGCATTTGATGTATTTGGAGTTAAGGGGGTAGGGTGGGATATACAAGGGTTGATGTATTGTGGTCGATTATTCTGATTGACAGGATAACACAATCTTCGATCATGCTCAGGCCTACGACCATGCTCTGGCCTACGATCATGCTCTGGCCAATGGTCATGTTCTGGCATGTATGCTTGCGGCCCCCAGTGCCTATTTTGATTCTCATAGTCTCTAGTAAATGGTCCTTCAGCAGAATGAAATCTTTTGTTATAGCCTTGTTGTCTAAGATCTTGTCACTTCTGGACAGAATGATCTGCCCTATTCCCGTTTGAGCAACTGACTATACTATTATTAAAATCATTTTGTTGTGTATAGTCAGTTCTCGAACGATGAGGACATCTTTGAGCATCGTCTGCAAATACGCCAAAGCCATTTTGAATTTTTTGCCAGTTGGGGTGCCATGATTTCTCAGACGCCATTTCTTTTGCTTATTATATGTCAATTTCTTTCTTTTTCTTTTTTATATTTGTTGTCTTCTTCTATTAAAATCCTTTGTCTTAAATTTAAATTTATGAAGACATATAATAATATAAAGAAAGATATTAACATATATTGTTATATGTCTTTATATAACAATATATGTTCTTTATATTATTATATCTTCTTAAATTTCTTTCAATTTCTTAATTATTTGTCTCCTTCTCTTATCTTTTCTTGTTTTCAAATTCTTATCTATTGCTTTTATTTTTTAGTTTAAGCATTAGAGTGTACAAATTTATTTGTTATTATTTTTTCTTTCTAGCCTAGTCTTTGCCCTTCCTTATCTGCATTTTAGGCCTAGTATTCTTTGTCCTTGACCCCACGTCTCCCTTTCCTCCTCTTCCCACCTATTCCTTTTTAGCTAGCTCTAGTCTACAAATAATCATTTCTTCTCTTCTAACTCTCTTTCATCCTAATGATAGATCATAGAGTGCGATCCAAAATATTGATGCAAAAATTTCACACAATCAAATCCAAAAATAATAATTTGAATTAACTATATGAATTTTGAAAACGTGATATCATTAATCATATCACATTATCATTATTTTAAGAAAAGCAGCTCAATTAATTTTTTTATGAACTAGAGCCATGTGCTGCAATAGTATTGTGCCACTTGTAAACTAGTTTTACAACTACATAGAACGAGCTTTCCTAGGTCAATGAGAGGACATGTGTTGGCATAGCGTGCAAGCATAGTCTGGAGGTTTTATATTTACATATAAATTATGATGCAAAAGGGTTGTGTGACATATAAATCTTGACTTGTAGTGCCACATGTCACAACAATGCACAATCGCAAATTTGCAAGGCTCAAGAATTTTGGAACTATGATAGGCTAAACGAATGTGATGCAATGATATCTCAACATGTGACTGATAGCTAGGAACATAATGGGGACTGAATTTAGTGGTTTATTAGTGCTCATGACTAAAAAAGGTAAGGTTGACAAGTAGAAATTAGGGACCAGCTCATCGAATAATTAGAAAGACATGTAGGAATTAGTTAAAAGCTTATGATGAGCTAAGAAATTCACCAATAAAATAGAACATAAAGGAACAAGCTGAGAGAAAGGGCTTAGTGTTTTCACCACAAGACATTTAAACATTAATATAAGCTATGATGCAAAAGGGTTGTGTGACATATAAATCTTGACTTGTAGTGCCACATGTCACAACAATGCACAATCGCAAATTTGCAAGGCTCAAGAATTTTGGAACTATGATAGGCTAAACGAATGTGATGCAATGATATCTCAACATGTGGATGATAGCTAGGAACATAATGGGGACTAAATTTAGTGGTTTATTAGTGCTCATGACTAAAAAAGGTAAGGTTGATAAGTAGAAATTAGGGACCAGCTCATCGAATAATTAGAAAGACATGTAGGAATTAGTTAAAAGCTTATGATGAGCTAAGAAATTCACCAATAAAATAGAACATAAAGGAACAAGCTGAGAGAAAGGGCTTAGTGTTTTCACCACAAGACATTTAAACATTAATATAAGCTCTAAAAGCCTAACATTTGAAGATACTACTAATAGTGACTTTTGTTCGAGGAAACATGCTTCAATGAAGCATGATGAGATCACAAAAGACTCCAGGATGTAGATCAAATGTGAAATAAAATAATAATCAAAGAAAAATAAAAATAAAAACACATCAAACTAAAATGAGCATACAAATATACAAACTAGGCATGAAAATTGAAAGTTACAACTCATAAAAAATATGGTTTCAAGAATTTTTCATGCATTGGCAATTCTTGCAACTCTCAATTTATACTTTCCAGAAAATAAGAATTTTCTTTGAATTAGGATTGTTGATGATGTATGGGCCTATCCATAATGGATCAAATTTTCTATGCTTTCCCTTATCTTGAACTCTTGTATTCCATATTAATACAAGATCGCCAACTTTAAAAATCCTTCTAGAAGCCCTTTTATTAAACAAATACTTGTCCTATTATTGTTTTCTTGGATTAATGGCTTGGGGTTTTCTCTTGGACTTATCTACTTCTATCACTTGGTTAATTCTACACATCATGGCATCCAAAACATCCTCATCATTATCTTGGATAAACTTATACATTGTGATAAAATTTCTCATTGGCATATTTGCATCCATTCCATACACCAACTCATAAGGTGAATTTTTAATGGACTTCGTAATAGTCACTCTATCAACCCACAAAGCTAAATTTAGCTTTGAATGGCAAGAATTCTTATTCTTTCCAATCATCCTTTTAATTATCTTTAAAAAAAATTTGCTAGTGGACTTGAGCAGCTTGTCCATTTCCTTATGGGTGATAAGGAGAAGAATATGATACATTAATTTCATACTTAGAATATAAACAAATAAATTCTTTTGATCTAAAATGCATAGCATTATTGGTGATTAACTTATTTGGCACACCACATATTGTAACCATGTGTTCCAAATCATAAAATCTATAATATTTTTTGGTAGCCTTCTTAGTGGGGATTTCTTTAATCCATTTAGTGAAAGAATTTATAGCAACTAAAATCTATTTATATCCTCCATAGATTTATCTGCAATCTCACCAATAAACTCAATACCCCATTGTTGGAATGGAGATTTCACATTCATAGGCATCAAAGGAAATTTTCTAGAGTAATTTAAGTTATCAGAAAATATTTGGCATGAATCACATTTCCTAACTAATTTATTGTTGGGAATTGTATTATTAGTGTTCACATGGGATAGAGTGTATGATGTAAAGTGAGTTAAGGTAATAACTCATGTAGTAATTATGAGCATTAGGAATATTAAATATTTGTTAGGTTAGTTTGTCATGTATAGAATTACTTTGTTGTACGTATGTGTTTGTTTGCGTTGTTAAAACAACTCATATAATTAGTGAGTTGTTCCTACATAGTGTTCACATGGGATAAAGTGTGTGAGGTAGAGTGAGTTAAGGTAATAACTCACATAGTAATTATGAGCATTAGGAATATTAAATATTTGTTAGGTTAGTTTGTCATGTATAGAATTATTTTGTTGTTGTGCGTATGTGTTTGTTTGAGTTGTTAAAATAACTCATATAATTAGTGAATTGTTTCTATAATGTAGGAACCAAAACTCCTATAAATATGTAATCCATTGAACAAGTGAAATAATAACAAGTATTATTATAATTTTGTTGCTCTCTGAAATCCAATTTGGTATCAAAGCAAGTTTAATGAAATGGGTTGGTGAGATTATTTCCCAACCCAATAATGTGGAAATCGTTGCTATAGGCTGAAAGATAGTGAGCATTAGAAATGGTCTCTATAGAATATTTTATTATTTGGTTGGTCAAGGCTTATTAGATTTGTTTCCATTAAAGTAATACGAGGAGGAGGTTTGCAAGAATGTGGGTTTGCAATCACAGACTTGAGGTTTTCATCCAACCAGCCGAAGGAGAAGTCGAAGTAGCTTCTTTGTTAGCCCCCAAAATTGGTCCATTAGGTCTCTCTCCTATGAAAATAGGAGAAGATATTGCAAAGGAGACGACGAAAGATATCACCCCATAAACGATAATTCCACCAAGCAGGCACGATACTAGATACAAATTCATAGAAGATCAGAACCGATGCGTGAAATGCGTGAAATCTCTTCGAGAAAATCATAGGAATTTCAAAAGGAGAAACGAATTTCTTTTGCAGATCCCGATTCTATATATCAGTTGGGACGTGGTGTTGCTCCCTCAAATCGCGTTAGGACTCACGAGCAATGGAAAACTGAAGACTATCATTTGTTGTCTGTCGTCGATTGGTGTGGAGATTTGAAAGGAATGCTATTCATTATCTACACCCTAATTTCAGATAAGGAGAATCCATTGAAGTAATTATTGGATTTAAATGATTCACGTGATAATGCTTACAGTGTTGTTGTTGTCCATTCTCAAGTGGTCCCTGTATTAGTCTCTGTACTCAGATCAAGATCTTTTGAAGTGAAAATTCGAGCAGCTATAGTTTTGGGATCTCTCTGCAGAGAGGAGAAATTACGAGGCAAAGTATTGCTTGGAGGATGCATCTCACCTTTGTGTGGCCTTCTCAAGTCTGGGTCAACGAAATCTCTAATTGCTGCAAAGTATTAGTCTTTAAATTAGTAATCATCAAGATTAGTTTCTAAAGTCTTGTGATTGTAGATTGTTTTTCTTTTTAGATTTAAATTTTAATAGTTTCATTTGATAAAATCAGCTATCCATACAAAAGTGTATTTGGAGTGTATGATTGGTGGTATCCAACACTCCTTGTAAACAGTTCACATTATGGAGGAAGAATATGTTCTTTTCTTACAAGTGACAAAATGAGCCTCAAAAATCATATCTACTAAGAAAGTAGCCAACAAAATTGGAGGATGGAGGCATCAGAGGTTGGAGGTTAATTAGCGAACTCTTGTTGGCCACCAATGACAGGACCGCTTATCAGCTTTGGTGGCATTTTATTTATTATTGTGCACAGTAGTGTGTGTTTTTTTTCAATTTTTTAGTGTGGTGTGTGAATGTTGAGAAAATGATTGTATTGGAGAGCAAATGACTGTAGAGGTCTTCTGACTGCAGTGATCCTATGACTATCGTACTTCGTTGGAAGATGATCATTCAATGAATACATTCATTGAAAATAGTGATCATGTGTACCAAGATCTAGACAACAAGATCCAGACAATAGTATGTAGCCTGATATGATTCACTTTTCAGTATTCCTAGTTGTGCGTATAAATGGAAATTTCACATTGTGGGGGGGAATAATAACCAATGTTGCATTCCCATTTCATGCCAAAATGACTAAAGTCAAGGGCAACTTCCAGTGGCAATGCAATTTTCTATGTTGTTCGAGATCGGTGGCAGTGATCAATAATAGTGACTACAATTAAGAACAGTGTGTTCTTATGGAATGTAATGTGAAACTTTTTCTAGTATGGTTTTTTTCATATTTGTGATATATAAGTTACCCGATGTACAAGCATAGTGGCAAAAAAAAGCATCAGAGTAAGTCGGTTCATAGATCTTGAAAGGGTTTGTGGGAGGATCCACAAAACCACACGAGATGGACAGTTGACGGGTTCATGTTCATGTCTAGGTTTGTGGTAAACCTGCATGAAAACCATGAAAGGTCGATGGTAGGTGCCTTTCATTTTGAATCAAGATCATGACCCACAAGAGTTGGGCTTATTGTAGATGAAGGGTGTGAGTTCTTACCATGTTCACAGTAAGGGGGGGAATGTTGGGAATTGTATTATTAGTTTTCACATGGGATAGAGTGTGCAAGGTAAAGTGAGTTAAGGTTTATAACTCACATAGTAGTTATGAGCGTTAGGTATATTAAATATATCTATTAGGTTATTTTTTCATGTACATAGAATTATTGTGTTGTTGTACATATGTGTTTGTTTGAGTTGTTAAAACAACTCATATAATTAGTGAGTTGTTCCTATAATGTAGGAACCAAAACTCCTATAAGTATGTAATCCATTGAATGAGTGAAATAATAACAAGTATTATTATAATTCTTTTGCTCTCTGAAATCCAATTTTTATGAGTGTCACAAAAAAAAATAGTCCACTAGTAGCCTACTCTAAATATTTTGTGGGTTGTGGTCCTAGCCATAAAATGTCCTCTACAACTTCCACTATGCATTTCAAACAACACTTTAGGAGCTTGGACTTCATCTAAGCACTTTAGTACGATGTTGTCTTTATTCCTTCAATACAAATCACCTTCCAAGATAATGTATTTAATGACATAAATTTTTAAGGTTCTTTTTTATTATCATTCAATTTTTTAGGATATTCCATGTGTTACAATTATTGAGTGACATCTATGTACCATGGGGAAAACTATATATTGCATTCCTTCAAAGAGGCCTTTTATTCTAGGAAATTTACTTTGGTATAGATTCTAAGTTGGACTTAGCCATGAGCTTAACTAACAATTTCCCTCTAACTAACTTTGTGATTTGGATGTCAATGTTGAATTCTTGGATCTTATCTATCCATCTCCACGGTCCTCCTATAACTTCTTGCTATGTAAACATGTCCTTGTTAGTAGCATGGGGAACATATGCAATTATTGTGGCTTTTCCAAGTAAGGCCTAAAATTTTAAACTTCTTTGACCAATTCACATTCCTGAATGTAAAGATAAGGAAACATCATGGCAATGTCATTGTTGTGTGATGTGTGAAAAATACAACATGAACTAAACATTTTAAAGTGAACTTGAAATAAGTTTAGTAACAAGAATTGTCTTTTGTCCTTAACTTTATGTGAGCCCAAAAATTATTTTAAGTGGATGCTTATTTTTAAAAATATTCTATTTAATGGTGTACATTATTTTGGTTTTCGAGCCAACTCATAAATATTCCTTTTGAACACCTATTTTTAGAGTGTCCTTTAGATTTTAAATTGTGGTTTATTTTTTGGGGAAATTATTTAAGTTGGGATAATAGGGAAGGGTTTAACTATGTTGAAATATTGTTTAGGTATGTCACAATCTTTTTTGTTGAGCTTAATAATTTTTGGTTTATCTTAACTAGTGATTTTTTTGGCATATCTAGAAAGAAAGAAATGATGAGTTATTCCAAGGTAAAATATGGTACCTTACTAACTCTTATTGTGAGATCACATTTTTTTAATCATGATGCAGGTTTTAATGATCCTACAAATTCCAAATATCAAATTTATGATCCTTCTCTAAGAGGGTCTCATATTGGTTTAAAAGAAAAAAATTATCACTATGCAAATTCTATCCATAGGATAGAGACGAGATGGATGGAAATAAGTTGTAGTTGCTTAAGGAGCACATAGAGAAAATTAATGTTTCTAAACCTGAAAAAAAAAATGGAAATGAGAAGAAACTCTAAGATATTTGTAAATTTTGAACCCACTATCAACTATTTGAACTCTAAAGATGAAGCCTAATCCAATAATTAGAGCCTTTGTGAAACAATGAAAGTGATAGTAATAAAAAATGTTGTTGGGAATAGATCTTACAATGTATTCAAATATTAACTCTTGGATCATTTTGGTAGCAATAATGTATATAAGAATTAGTCATAAATATGTTAGGACTATTATTTTTTGTTGATGATTCTATGAATCTTTAATTTTATAGACTACTTTAGTCTATTGTTTCCATGGTGTTTTCTCATAGTGAAACTACTTGGTGGTTTGGTGTGTACATATATTGTACCTTCCTCTTTGGTTTTTTTTAGCGTATGCAATATCTAATATAAAAAAAAGAAAAGTGACATTCATAAGACACCCTTCACATTAAATACCATCAATTAGCTCGATATCTCTACCATAAAATTTACACACCACTTACCTTTGGTTTCATTGATTTGTGTATACCACAACTATAATTAAATTTAGTAGCTTAATTCACTATTTTTAAAAATTGATCATATAAATACCAAAAAAATACCCATTAATCTTGTTCTATTTGATTATTGAAAACCAAATTTAACACAAAAATATATTTTCAAATTAAACTAATACAAAAATACTACTTATATACTACTTTTTCTCATAGAGATAACTAGAATTATAAGAAAAAAAATTCTTTTGCCATATTTTAGAAACACATCAAATACAAAATTCCTTTAAAGATTGAATTTGATGATCAACCTTACTTGCTAAGAAAATTTTGGTGATAGTTATCTATTCAAAATTGCATTTCAAATACTAATTTTATTTATTATAAAATATCCTAGAGCCATCAATAATAGGTTCCAAACTTGTGATGGTATCCTCTTTATCATTTTCTTCTTCAACAAGAGTAACATGAACACAAGAAATAATAAGGTCTAGCTAATGGAACTTCCCACTATCATACCAACCAAGTGTTGGAGCTATAAAATTGCTCTTATACCATGTAGGAGTTAATGATGACTCCTCAACACCCCCAAGAACAATTGCTAGACCAAAATATCTTCCATAAGAGACAAATGGAAAGAATACTTGCTTCAACAATATAAGCTTTAATATGGTTGAATATGCAAGTGTACATGAGATGCCTTGCTTATAAAGGAAAGGTGAGACATAGGATTAGACAAGATCATGACAAGTGTCTTAATCATATAACATGAGACAACTAACTTATAACAACCTAGGATAAGATAAAATCTAGAAATGACAACTAAGACTTCTAGAAGGAATATCATAATCCTAAGTAAGTCCCCTAAGTCCCTAATAAGTGAATTAACTAGGTACAAGATATTTATTCACACCAACACCCCCCCTTAAGTACAACTTAGGGAGAAGATTATTATGCAAAGAGACTATGGAGATGGGTTCTGACTACGAGGCCATGTTAGGTATCCATTTACAATATGCAATATAATCTCTCACAAATGGAGTAAAGGAGAAAACCCCGCGGGACAAAAATCCTCTCCAAAGGAGAGAAAGAAAACAAAATAATATGATGTATGGAGGACTCAATGATACCCCCCAAGAACTACATCCATAATGTATATAAAATTAATAACCCCACCATAAGAGAGAAAAAGAGAGACATGATATCCTCCCCACAATGTGTAATCTCTTGTAAATATGGTTAATGTTCGAAGAAAAAAAATAATCCAATGCCTACAAACAATGTTTCTCCCCTTAGGAAGAAGATATACCAAATAAAAATGCAAGAATGCTTCCCATTCTAGATAGGAATTGGTAGGAAGTGGAATCCATATGTATGAAGATTGTGTCTCTCAAAGTTTCTCATGTGTTGTCAAGTTCTTGGTTGATGATGATGATGATGCCACAATCCAATCAGGTACATACCCAATCACAACAAACTATGACAAACCAGGAACAAATGGAAATTGATCTTAAACTAACTACAAAGACAAAGATGAAGTGACAATAGTTGTTCCATAGCTAGATCATCAAATAAGAGAGATAAAACCTCGAATTGGTCTTCCAAATCTGAAACATGAGATTTCGTAAACAAATATGCAATGTTTGATAAGTATGAATCCTAATCAGGAAGACAAATAGATACATGTTGCAATGACTCACTGGGCGTACTCAATAAATCATCAATAGAAGATGAATGTGTGATCTCAATAGGAGAAGTAGGAGTTTTAGGAGAATTCTCTAGATCATTAAGACACTCAATTTCTGTATCATATTCAAAATCCTCTAAGGTCTTATCATCATAGGGAATATTGTCAATATCATCAAGTGGAATGAGACAATCTAAAGCAGGATTATCTAGGAATGGAGGCTTATGTAGATCACCAAGCATCCCATGATCATGTTGAGAAGAATAAGATTGACCATCTAGTGAAGGAGGCCATCAATGATGATGGAAAAGAGGGGATTCATAAAACCCATGAGAACCACACAGTTTGGAATTAACAATATGACTATGGCCACAAAAACACTTGTGCAAAGGAGAAGCATCTATATTGGAAAGTGAAGGAAACACACAAATAATAATACATGTAGCATTAGCTCAGCACTCTATAATTCTATATATGTGATAAATCTTTAGAGAGAATTAATAGAGTTCGATTTTTCCATCTATAGCATAACATTAGAGCATATAATTGCTTTAGTATATAAAGAAAAATAAGCATCTATAGTGGCTTCTAAAAATAATGTTGAATTTCTCTCTTTCCTTATGTTGTTTAGAAATTCCACTCTAAAAGCATACCAAATTTGGTTTCATTGTGTAGTTATTTTAGGCCATTCATGTAGAAGAATTTGTATGCCATGAGAAAACTATAACCAAAATGGCTTGAAAAATTATGAATATAATTCCATACATATTGAGCTTCTGGATAGAACCAAAAGAGGTGCTTAAGAGTTTCCAAATATCTACAAAGAGGACAACGTGGATTAAACACATGAAAATAAAAAAGGTGAGAACTATTAGTGTCCCATAGTACAAGAGATGCAAGGTGAAATGAGCCAATTTGGGAGTGAAAAACCAAACTATTTGAAATATGTGGTATTATAGAGTGGTAGTATACTAAATATTTTTTCCATCTTTTAGCTTCTAATCATAGGAAAACGAGGAGAAAAGCATATAATTTCCCTTTGAAGGATTTATAATAACTGAAATGAGTAGTTGAATATATTGAATCCCAACTATTTAAAACACTTATAAATGCATGGATGATACAATGGTTTGAAAGGATTCAATATCTTGATTGCCAATTCAAATTTTGGCTTTAAATTATAGCCAAGATAGCCATGTCTGAATGATTTTAATGGCTCTAAAAAAGAGGCCCGCAATACTCAAAATCCCTTGCTTGAATAATGTTAAGATAGAAATCCATGGAACTTTGGCAACTTGTCTATCCTAGCAACTAATCACAAGAGACCACCAAAGAGATTATTGATTAATGGAAATCCCAATATCGAAGCGTTTCCCATTTCATATGAACCAAGGTTTGATGGCTTCCCAAGCCTTCCATATAATTTTTGCAACAAAAGCATCTTGGAATTGCATAGGCTTATTCAAGATAAGAATGGGGTGAAAATCAAGACCTTGCTAGGCCAATCAACCATAAGGAGTGCTAGAAGCTATGTGATGTCAAAGAAGAATTTTTCATGCCTCATTGCCCTCTAAGGCTCTAATTATACACTTGGCACACAAGGCCAAGCCTTGCCTATGTGTGTTAATAAGGCCAGGTCTATTAAAGCCATGAGGATGACAATAAAATTCTTAAGCAACTTAGTGGTACCATTTAACTTGCTCAAATAAGGCCCACAAAACGTCCTTGAGTAATTTCTCCAACTTGCAATAAGAGGGTTTGGAGGGTGCCATATAAGAGTAGTACATATGGTTGGCAATAATGATTTTGGAACAAATTTGAAATTTCCTAACAAGAGGAAAAGGGTTAAATAATCTAAAAACAGATTTTTTTCTCAATGTGAGTAAGAACTACTTACCTAAGAGCAACAAAAGAAGATTGTAAAGCCAAAGGAATGCTCGAAAACCTTATGATTTCCCCATCAATCAATCCATTTTCAAGCAAAAAAATTAATGATCGTCAATCCTCTTCTTTTGATTTTTAAATCCATAGACCAAAAGTGTCCTCTTGCTCCCTTCCTTAATATTCTTATGTTTTGACTATTTATTTCTAAATGTGATTGTTGAACAAAGAATTAAAGATATCTCCCTTCCTAAGTCTCCTCTTCAAACTTAATGATCATTGTATGATTAACACTTTTCCTCTCTCTTAAAAGAAAGAATAATCCAATATCTATTCTTCCATGTGATATAATCTTATTAATAAAATATGTTTTGTGCATAACCGCCATAAAATTTAAGCAGTGTTGCCTGTCCATCACCTATGCAAAATACATTTTACATGCCAAAAGCATTTCAACTATTAGATTTGGAATAACTTCATTTGCAGTGTTGGAATAAACAAAAAAAAGTCCAAAGAGCGTGTTCAATTTAAATAAAAAACAAATAATTGTTAGCCGTCGGGTTTGAATTTAAGGAAAAGAGACAATGGATATTCGTATGACAACTTTTTTTTAGAGGATATTCCATGAAAAGGAAATAATCTGTAATCGAATATTCTGCACGTACTCTTGGCCTGCCAACTACTCAAGATGACATACGCACGTGTGGAAAACTTATAAAGCACTTCCCTCTTAAATATAATTAGTTGCACATTTAAAACATAATTAGTTAATGATTAAAATAGTTTGAAATGTATATTTTAGATATATAATTTGAGGTTTTTGGATTGTTGGTTGATAAGTAATAGTTATATATTTTAATGTTTGTTTAAAATTTGAAAGAAACAAATTTTAAATTTAAGTATTAGATAAATTGGAACAATTTAGTTTAGGGGATAAAATTGTGGGTGTGGTTTAGTTTAGGGAGACAAAAATTCTTAGAAAATGGTTTGATCTAAAATGGTGAAATAAGCATGTTAGAATGATGGTTCGAGATTAGGATCATTTAGTGCATTAAAAAAAAGCACCACAACTATATATTTATAGGATATGTACAAAATCATGTAAAATAAATAGGTATTTAGATAGGGTATGCATTATTATCCTCTATAGAATAAAATAAAGTTTAATTGAATAGCATTGATTAAAAGATCACCTTGGTATATGAGACAACCTGATGCAACTAATCATGCTTAAGACTAATACACACAAACGCTCTACTCCCCTTAAGATAATACTATTTACCTTCCAATAAAATATAAGCTCTTTATGGTTAAGAAAGGAATCAAAAGAATTATGAATAATACTTGGTGTTTCATTCAAGATTTATAAAAGTTCAAGTATTCAATATTTTTGTCTAATTGAAATTATTGATCTTCATAGGTGGCAACTTAAGTGATAGCAATAGTTCAACAACTGCTAGCACAAATTTGAAATGGAGCAACAATTTTCCAACCAATGACAGTCATAGAAGGATCGTGGTAGTTCTAACTATGAAAGCAATACTTTTCATGTGCATGACAAGGAAATAGGAAAAGTGAATAGTCGTGATGTTTGATGCTTCATTTTAATATTAGAGGATTCTAGTGTATGGAAATAGTTTAATAGAAACAAAGAGGTATGAGGACTAACTTGCATCAATTTTGATTTGTGGTTTGGGGAGTGTGTTGTATAGATTTGGGGTGACATCAAGTTTATATTTCATGATATTTGTGTCATCACAAGAGTGTAGCATCATCTCTTAGTCCAAGTGGGCTAATAGGATTACATGGTTTCTCTTGCATTAGTATTTTGAGAGTTGTGCCAACTAAGGAGTCCTAATGGAGGTCTAGGGGAAGCTATGGGGAGCACCTCAAAAGGATATTTGATGCAGTCAAGATCAGCGCAGGTTTTGTCAAACTACCCAATTTGGTAGCCTAAACATATCATCTAACCCAAATGAACATATATATTACAAAAAAATATGAAACATATCTTTATTACATTTTTATATGTACATATATGTAGGATTTCAACGTATACATATAATGATGAAAAAAAATCTTCACAAACAATTATATATATTTAGGATTTCAATTAAAAATAATTTTAAAAAAAATTATAAGCACCTCATGCCTTTACACCTTCTTGGCTTCAATAATATTTTAAAATATATTTTTTCTCTTCATCCTATAGATCTCATGGCTTCCTTGAACACCTGCAACACACCTACAACTTAAGTATTCTCTTCTTATATTCCTCTTGTTGGAAGTTTGTCATTGATGATGCAGTATGGCAACATAAGCATGAAATACATTGTTTGATCCAGTGTTGTCATTGATGTCAACATTGTTATAATCATGTCTGGGTTGGCTCCTGCTTCTATTAATCTTATTTGCACCCATCAACAGTTTGTTGATGATTCTCTCATGCTTGGGGAATCATCTTTTAAGGAGGCTAAAGCTATTAAACTTATTTTGCAGAGATACGAGGCTACTTTTGGGCAAAAGGTTAGCTTACCCAAGAGTATTATTTTCTTCTGTAACACTCCTGACCATAGGAAAATTAAAATTGCTAGAATTTTGCAGTGCCAAATCAATGAGTTTCTTGTGTCTTATCTTGGTCTTCCCTTATGCTCCAATGTTCCTAAATCCTTTTGGAGGGGATTGATTGATAAGTTCAATTCCAAACTGGCTGGTTGGAAGGGTGTGATGTTAAGTCAAGCTAGGAAAGTGCAACTAATTAAGTCTACTTTTTAGAATATTCATGTTTATGCTCTTAGCTTGTTTTATATGCCAATAAAATTTTTGGAGAAGTTGGAGGGAATATAAAAAATTTCCCTTTGGTCTGGGGTTGAGGAAAAGAGAAGAATCCATTTGGTTGCCTGGGATGATGTTTGTAGGCCAAAAAAGGAGGGGAGTCTTAGAACTTGTAAAATTAGAGAATTTAATGTGGCCCTCCTTGGAAAACAACTGTGGAACCTCATTTTGGCTAAGAGCGAATCGGCTAAAATTGCTCTAAGAAAATACCTCTGTGGGATTGATTGTATAAGAGATATGTTGTCTCCTAACTTTTCCCCTCTATCTGGGCTAGCTCTCTGGAATTGTATGGTCAAAGCTTGTAGACTTGTTTCTAAAGGTCTTTTTTGGTAGCTGGGAAATGGTAGGAAAATTTTGTTCTGGGAGGATTGCTGGTTTGGAAACAAGCCTCTTAAGGATGAACCTTGGGCTCAACCATTCATGGATATTTGTGTGGAGAGGGTTGGAAGATTTTTTGTTGATTATATAGATGGAGGTCACTAGAAAAGGTTGCATGAGGTAGATCTAGGGTTGGAGGATCTATTTAAGGCTTTGTCCTTGGTTCATATCCCATCTTTTGCTTTTGCTGATAAGGTGGTGTGAAGGCCCTCTTCCAATGGTAAATTTTTTGTCTCTTCGGCCTTTCATATTCAAGTTTCCTTCATTGGACCTACTCCTTTTTGGTCTCACCCATGGTATTTTCTTTTGGATTTTTATCTAGAATAAGGTCTTAACTACTGACAATGTAGTTAAGAGAGGAACTTTGTGATGCCTAACCAATGATTTCTTTGTGAAGAGGATGCCAAGAATTCCTTTCACCTTTTGATTGGCTACATATTTTTAAGAGAGGTGTGTGCCCATGTTCTTTCTCTTTAGAATCCCAATTGGGGGTTCCCTTCTTCAATTGGGAAATTGTGGTCTCAATGGGTTGGATCTTCCTCCAATCTTGCTCTACTTTTTCTTTGGTCTCTTTCTCTCCCCCATATTGCTTGGGGTATTTGGCTTGAGTGCAATAATAGGATTTTCATAATAACAACTCTTCCTGCTATCTTTGTGGCTCATAAAATCTATGTTGCAATCAAAGAGAATTTTGTCTCTAGGATTTCTTTCTAGAATGGTCTAAGGTTAAGGCTATGTCTGAATGGCGTCTATATAGTGCATAAATGGAAGCTACCCTATGATATTTCCCTTCCCCTCACTAAAAGGAAAGCCTCTAGAGATAATGTTGCTTGGAAAGCTCCTCTTGTTGGATGGGTAAAGGTTAGCTTTGATGGAGCTTTTAAAGGTAATCTAGGACCTACTGGTTGTGGGGGAGTGTTAAGAAATTTTAATGGTAGGTTCGTTTCCGTTGTGGCGACCCCTTTGGGAACCCAGACAAACCACTATGTGGAAGCAGTTGTTGCCTATCATGGTTTGAAGATGGCCCAACTAAATTTTTTTAAGAAAGTGTGGCTGGAAGGGGACTCTCTCAATATTATTAATAATTTGAAAAAATGTTTAGCCCCTTCATGGAGTGTTGAATCCATCATTGTGGATGCTATCGAAATCCTTAAGTACTTTGATGAGTATTATATATCTCATATTTTCTATGAAGAGAATGGATTAACTGATGTGTTTGCTAATCTTGGTGTTAGGGGTTCTAGGGAGTGGGATGTCAACAACCCCCTCCCTATTGAGGCAATCACTTTTTTAAATCATGATTTTCAAAACTACTAACTTGGTTGATGACCTTTTAATGTTTTTGGGTTCAAATGACTATTATCACGTGGTAGGTAATTATTTGGAGGGATGGTGAGCTAGATCATGATTACGTTGATGGTACCTTGCTTGTTCTTCGTATGAGGTAGAGTTCTAGGATCATTATTTTCCTCTCCTATAATTTCGTTACCACACAAATTGTGGGCATTCTTTGCATATCCTTCTCGGGTTTATCCTCATCACTTGCAAGGTTCTCAAGCTTTCTTCCTCTGCTAATTCTGGGGTCATGGGTGGTGACAAAAATCATGCAGAGCCCTTCTCTTGTGATGGTGTTAAGAAAAAGGAGGAGGTGTGGCGTATTTTGGAGAAAGGTGGGCTCACACTATATCTAGAAAGGCTACACGGTAATAATCCACATATCACGACTATGTTTGCTAAGGCTTGGAATAATAGGGTTTTGAAGTTGGTTGGAAAAAGAATTGACGTAAATGAGGATTGTATTGCTAATATCACTGGAATCTCATTGAAAGGGAAGAAGGTTTAAAGGGACAAGAAGGAATCAAAGGCGACAATGTAATTTTTTTTCAAAGGGATTGAAGAACAAGATCTTAAGGCAACCAAGAGTGGTGGGTATTAGTGCAACTCACTCAAAGCGATTTGGATGGACGTGGCTGAGGAACTTATGAGATACATTACCCTCAAAGGTCATTTTTCTGTGGTAAATTCTTATCAATTTTTCCTCCTCAATCATTTTCACCACAAAAAGAAATTTTCATTTCCTTTTTATCTTTTGGCATCGCTGGAATATGGTCTAAAGGATCACAAGAGGAACCCTAAGAATCTGGTGCTATATATCAAGATTATTCTATTAATTATTGATTATGCTAAAGCGTTTGAGTTTGCTAAACCTCTTCCTACTCCCAAGGGTAAGCAGTACAAGCCAGTTGTTGAATATGAAATTGTCTCTAAAGAGGAGTCGGTCAACAAGAAAGGGAAAAAGAGGAAACTTGTCCTTAAGGAGGAGTTGTTACTAAGGAAGATACAGATTATGTCCAGACTCCCAAGCTTCCATGGAAGTGGTCTTGCAACCATTTTTTTGTGGGAATATTGGGTAAAGGGGAGTCGGGGCCTATCCAAAAGGGATTTGAGAATGGTAGTGAGGAAAAGCCTATTGAAAATTTGAGTAAAACTAAGCTTGTTGCCCTTGCCCCTATCCTGAAGGAAAGAATTGAAGATGCATCTGTGGCATCCCCTATTTTAGGGACCAAGAGAAAGAAGGAGTTGAAGGTGGGTAGTAATAAGAAATTAGTTATTAGGTCCGCTAGCCAATTGGTTGAGATGCGAGTTGCTTCTCCCTTGAAGGTGGATGGTGGGTAGGATGTTGTGGATTCCCTAGGTGTGGACTTGGAAAAGTTGAAGAAGAGGAGGTGTGTTGCTGAGGAAATTGTTGGCTCCATCCACAAGATCCAAATGTTGATTGTTGGTGGTAAAGATGTTAGAGCAAAGAATCCTAACCCTAGAGGACCAAATGGAAAGGATTTGTGCTAATTTGGAGAAGGGTGTCAAAGGGACTAAGTCTGCTATGAAATATGAATCTATTGGCATTTCTACCCCTATTGAAATGGCCAAGAAATGCAAGGAGACTGCTCCTAGTAAGGAAGCTAGTGCTAGTGGTAGGTTGGTGGGGTGAAAAATGTTTTGATTAGTGAGGTGAATGTGGGTGGGCCTGGGGCTAGAACAAGGAATAAGACTAAGGTGCATGTTGGAGCTCCTGTTAAGGATCTGTCTAAAGTCATGGATGATGTTCAAAAGATTGTGGAGAGTGACATGGACGTTGTTGATATCTTGAAGATCATGTAGTGTTGTTGTTTTTGTCCCTCCCTTTTGGTTGTTTTCATGCTAATGGTGTGTTGTGTTTTGGCTATTGTTTGTTTATTGTAGTTATCTTTCACTTCAACTGTTCTTTTTTATACTTTGGGTTTCAGGGTCCCTTCAAAACCTCTTTTACCTCTAATCAAAAACATTTTTATAAT
The DNA here is from genome assembly GCA_007258455.2 of Sequoia sempervirens. Lineage (NCBI taxonomy): Eukaryota > Viridiplantae > Streptophyta > Pinopsida > Cupressales > Cupressaceae > Sequoia > Sequoia sempervirens. Next base: position 192,623 of record VDFB02348293.1, on the reverse strand, counting down.
CATCCTAGCATAGTGTGGAAGTACTTTTGGTGACATATGTACAATGAAAGCTAATTTGGAAAGTATGGTTTATTAGGAAATTGGCTAAATATTTCCTTTGATAGTTTTGTGGTTCAGTGCGTCAATTTTTGGGTTTGCACTTCACTGCAAGTTGCATACCCTTTTGTGATTCTAACTATAGTTTTAAGTTCATCATATGAAGTTATATTCAAGATTTTGTGACATTCTATAAAGTTTTTAGAAAGATATGAATGACAATGTGTAGCCTTGTATATCGCAGTTATCTTTTGTATAGTGCATAAGTGTGGGAGATTTCTCACTTTCTCGTCAATAATTATTCTATTTTGCAATGATGAAGATAAGCTAATAAATTTTTGTTGAATGGTAATTAAAAGGGACATAAATCCTTAAGGTCTCACATTTGGAAAATCACATGTATAATTGAATATTTTGCACGTTTAGGTCTATTTATGGGATGACCTAATACATTTGATGTTTCCCTTGTTCTTATTGTTCATAGTTCTATTTGGACATTTCAAAGCACAATGACCTATATTTTCACAAATAAAACATCTAAAAGGTAATTTACCTTTGTACTTACCAGTGCCCTTTTTCATCCTTCTTACAAAGTTAGCTTCTACATTATCAAGATCATCTCCATCTGAATCTTAACTTTTTCTGATTTTCTAGTGTTGAAAGCAATCTCCATTTTGCACCATTCTTCAGACCAATTTTTCTCATTTCAAATGAATTTAGTGTGCCAAACAACTAATCTCTAGTGTATGTATTGAAATTTGGAACTTCCTCACTAGCAAAAACCTTTTCACTATAAGAATCGGGAAGAGTTGTGAGAATTTTCTTTACCACTTTAGGTTCTTTGACTTGTACACCAAGACCTCTCATAGCACTTAATGGTTCATCAACCCTCTGCATGTAACTTGTAATTATTTCATCTTCAGACATTCACAAAGTCTCAAATTGTGTCTTAAAATTTTGTAACTTAGCTTGTTTAACCTTAGCATTTCCTCCATAAATACTTTCTAGCTTATCCCAAACTTCCTTAGCAATTTTCAGATCCATAACTTTCACTAATTTAGTATTTGCAAGACTACTCAAAAGAATAAACCTTGTGTTACCATATGTTTCAAAGGCCTTGATATCATCACTTGTGCTCAATCCATTTGTGTGTATGTTAGATGCAATCTTCACTGCCTTGGTGACATCAAATCCAAGATAAATCAGATAGCCTTCCATCTTCACTTTCAAAAATGCATAGTTTGTGCCATCAAACATAGGGATCCCCTTCTTTCCCACCATCCCATATCTACCTCAAGCAATTAAAATTTTCTTCAAGGAACCTTGATCTAATGCTAATTGTTGAATTAACAAGACAACTAAGAAGGGGGTGAATCAGTTGTATCAAATTAAAACATTAAAACCCTCAACAATAATCAGATCCACATGTGTTCATTAAACCCCTAATCAATTATACACTATGCATTCTTTTTGGAAATTTTGAGGTATTTTTGTTTCAAATCTCTCCACAAAAAAGGGTATTGCCTTGCATATTAGAAGTCAAGTCAATCATTTTTTTTGTTAATGCAAAGGTGTCCCCACAAATTTTCCTAGCGACCTCGATTTGTGAGGTGAGCGGAGGGGAGACTAGTCCTCTATGAATGCACGAAGTCCCCGCAAGCCATGTGCATCAGGTTAACCCAAGCGAAGAGTTGAACCCAGAACCAATGGGGAGCAAACCCATGGCCCCAACCAACTCTACCACCCATGTGGGAAAAATTCAAGTCAATCATAATGTGAAGGTATCATATCCAATTTTTTAGGTTTGTATACCTTCTTATGTGGAAGGTATCATTGACAATGTTTTGGTCTATCTTAGTGAAGCAATGTTGAAGGCTTGTTGGGATGCTTTGCATTCCTTTGGAAGCAATTTTTTGTCCATGCAGTTCTATGGGCATGTCTAATGAATTACTATCTTGATATATAAGATGGCTTAATATATTGCAAATTTCTATTACAGTGTGCTACAATACATATGTTGGGGTAAGTGTGCCAACTAGTGCTTGAGCAAATCAATTATATGAGTTGGAGTATTTGTATGTTTGGTTACTAGATTTCAATCCAATCCTAAGCAATCTCATAAAAATGTTATGAAAATAATCTTTGATACTTGAAGGGTACTCTAGATTATGGTCTATGTATAAAAAGGATCAAAATTTCTCTCTTAGTTCCTATACTGATGTTGATTGGGTAGGTTTTGTTGATGATCAGAGAAGTACAAGTGGAAGTGCACTCTTTTTGGGAGATATATTGGTCTCTTAGTTTGATAAAAGTAATATTCAATGTCTTTTTCCATAGCAAAATAAGAATACATTGTTGCAACATCTCTTTGTACTCAGGTATTTTGGATGAAGTGGAATTTGAAGGATGTGAAAGTGAATTATGATGAACCTATTCCTTTATTGTATGACAATACAAGTTCTATTAACATTTCTAAGAATCCAAAAATGCATTCAAGGAATAAAAAACTCAATCTGATACCATTTTTTGAGAGAGAAAGTTGCAAAACATGAAGTCAGAATGGAGTATGTTCCTACAAAGTATTAGATTGTAGATTTTTTACAAAAGGCTTTTTCAAAGGATAAGTTTGAGTATCTGAGGTAGAAGCTAGGGTTGTTGCTCCTCATTGTTCTCACTATATGCACAAATGGTGCATCTTTTGAGGGGATAAATTCATGCCATATCCTTTTCTCTTGGATTGATGGGTGCTAACCCTCAAGGACACTCGGTAGTAAGGGGGAGTCCTAAAGTAATTGTGAAATTGTTGTACATATATAGTTGTGTGAAGAAGAATTTTTTTTGGTTGAAGGGGGAGCATGTGCTACTGCTTAAATATAAGATATTTTTTCCTTTTTTTCCCAAAATTAGAGAATGTCCTATTGCTTTATAAAGATAATATATGGCCCTTTTTTGTTGATGTTGAAGGGGGAGAGTGAGCAATGTATGTTTTCATCAATGCCAAAGGGGGGAATTGTTGGCATTTGTTGTCATTGATGTTAACACTAATGGTTGTGTTGTTGTCATTGATGTCAAAATTGATGGTTTTCACTCATTTTAACACTAAAGAGATTGTTGCCAGCTGTTGTCAACACTAATTGTTGGTTGTAATTGATGTTAGCACTTGAAGTTGCTAGTCCTTGGTAGTGGTTGTATTTTTATATCTAGATTGGGTTAACATTGGTGATAGAGTTCATGGTGATTTCATGCCTTATCTAAAAGAAAGAAGTTCATAAGAAATAATTTCATGGTTGGATGCCATGCCTTATCAAAGAAGGATTGATGATGTTCATATCCAGATGAGGAATAGAAGCATTAATAATGCTGGAGAGATATTGTTGAAGGTATACAGTATATTTTATGCTCTCTCCTAATGTTCTTGATAATATATATGTTATTGAAAGGAAGTCCTAGTCTCTACAATTTTCTCAAATAATTATGGTTTAGGAAGTCGCATTGAAGTATGTCCACAAGAATGCTCTACATTATTCCATTGTTGTAGTTTTGGTCTTGTGGTTTGGTATTCAATGTTTGTGTTGTGTATTTTGCACTCCTATCTTTTCAAGTCACCTATGTTTCTGAGGAGAGTTCTATGAATTGCATAAGGTTGGAAATGTTGTTGGTGGTCTAGAATGGTTTGGGAAATGCTCTACATTTCTATGCATTGATGTCTCTGCTCCTGTAGCTTGGTGAATATTATCTCAACACCTGTGCAGTGTCTCAATTCTAATCTTGAGTATTGAAGTGGTCCACAAGTTTTTCTACTAATGTTACATCATTCAGTTATGTAATTTGTGTTTCCTGAATAGAGTTTTATGTAACTATTTGTTTTGTGGTGATTTTTGATGGCATGAAAATATAAAAGAAGTGTATGGAAGTAATTTTGGATTTTCAAGGAACATCCCCGTGTGATCTACATGGTGCTAATTTTCCACTTTGGTACCGCATTGTGTCTTGAGTTGGCTTTTTGGGTTATTTGTGGATATCTGGCTGACAAAGCTTGTCCCATTGCTTGTGCCATGTGCTTGGGGGACTACACTAGTAATGGAAGATGTGTTATTAAATATTTAGGTCCTGACCTATCCTGATTGTGACCACTTCAAGTAAATTCAATTGAAATCATGTTTATGGGTTGACTGATTATGTGCTTCAATGTTTCATCCATGTATTTCCTTGTTTCCAACTTAGGTTGATGTGTGCCTACATGTAAATCATTTTGGTTTCACATTAAGAGAAGTGTTAGGATTGTTTTGGTCCTCTGTATCTTCAAGATAAGACTGCGTTATGTTTTGGTGGTCAACTAGTTAAATTCATTGTTTATTCTCTTCCTAGCTGACCTAATTGATGTTTTGAAGTGTTGCAGTGGATATAAATGCAAGATCAATTTAGGTTAAATAGAAGATAAGAAGTGTACAAGTCTAAATAAATATGTGTGCAAGTTTTATTGAATATCCAACAAAGATAGTGCTAAACATTATGAAAGGAAATATCAATTGATCTTGAACACCTCAGTCAATACAAAGTTATGTTGGCAATCTTGTAATTATCTTATAAATCTTTTGTATCCCAATATGAGATAGTGAATCTCATCAGGTCCTCTATATCTTACTCCTAGAGTTGGTTGGTACTTCAGTATTGAAAGGCCCTTTTATATCTTGCTCTAAGGCAGTGAGACTTCTTGGAAGTCTTTTGGTAGTGAGCCTTATATTGTGAATTAACTCTCATTGTGGTTTTTCCCTTATTGGGTTTCCATGTAAATCTGGTGTCTCTTTATGCATGTGTGTGTTCTCTATTTCCTTCTCTTTTTTGTTGATGTGATTACTTCTATATCTTTCATTAGTAAAGTTTATTGAAGGTGTTAAAGATTCAAATTGGTATATTCCTCCTTGTTACTACTCTGCTTAAAATTCTCTTTATCTGCCAAAGGATTTTGAGTTGTGCTGAAAGTTTCAAGTTTTGGAAGGGGTTAAGTTTTGAGTAGATTGACTCACCCCCTCTCAATCTCTGAAAGAGTTCAACATCAAAAAATTTGTTTTACCCCATATTACCCTCAATGTAACAACCAAGTTGAGGAAAATAATAATACCTTAATCAATATCCTCAAGAAATTTTTCAATGATACTAGTTGTGATTGGCATCTCCATCTAAATCCTACCCTTTGGGCTTACTACACCATCATTCATACCCCTAATGGTGCCACTCCATATTCACTTGTCTATGGTGTTGAGGCTATCTTGTTGATCCAAGTTTAACTCACCTCACTATGCATCACACTAAAGAATGTTATCAATGATGAGGAGTATTGGGTTACACCCTTGAGTCAACTAGATTTTTTAGATGAACTACACCTCAATACATAAAATCATCTTCAATCTTATTAGAACAAGTTGAAGAGAAGATACAAAAATAAAATATGGCCTCACTAATTCCAACTTGGTGATCTTATTCTTAAAGAAAACCAACAAACTCAATAGGATCAATAAAATAAAGGAAAGTTGGAGGCTAATTATTTGGGTCCTTATGTCATCACTGCAAAGTATGGTTTGGGAGCTTATCAGTTGACTACTTCTAAAGGTGAACCCTAGATGAACCTATTAACCTCATACACATTAAATGGTTCTAATCCTAAATCAACTAAGTAACCCCACCTTTCAAAATACAAAAATACAAAAAAATCAAAAAATGTTAAAAAGTTATAATAATAGTAAAGAGAAATAAATTGTCCTATGGTGAAAACCACCCACCTTGGACAAGTGCATTTTTTGAAAACCTAGCAACAAGCACCAAGAGGTCTCAATAATTTTCTACCTTGTATCCTTATTTTCCATGTGCTTTCACTTTATCTATCCATATATTCTATCCATCATATCCGTACTATCTCTATCACACCATTATTTCTGCCCATTTCTTTATCTACCTCATGGTATATTTTGGTTTAGCATTAGATAAATTGGATCTATTATCCAAATCTTCAACTTCACCCATTTATTTTGGAATGCATCTATGGAGTCCTAACATATTCCCAACATTCGACATCCTTTTATCAATTAGGCTTTTGTTGACTATTATCGGTTGTATGTAGTGTACATATGGTCTATCTTGTGTCATCCTCTAGGAACCATCTTTGTACATCTTGATCATTAGGTTATATCCTTGTGTCTAAGTGTTACTAATATTTATCCTTATGTTGGTTCTTATAGAAAAATTTAGTAGCCCCTTGAGGTTCAAAATGTCTCGGTTATCCCTTATCGTAGCAATCCTAGAATTTACCCCATCCATCTTTAGTCTTCGCAAGATATATTATTCCTCACATTAGATGACATCAATCCACCCATCATCCTCATGGAAAAGGATATTTGAGATCTATTTTTATTTCTTGGTTCATTTACATTTTGTTTATCTTTTAAGCTTCCTACTTTACCTACTCAAGGTCACCATGATCCATCATATCATGGTGTGCTTTAATGGGTAGAAATAGGGGCATATATTGGCATTTTGCGATCATGTTTTCTTGGTTTTCTTACATTGTACCCACCAATATCTATTGTGATCATGTGTTACACTGGGACACCCTCATGTGTTTGTGGTTTTTCAAAATTTACCCCTTGAAATCCCTTCATGACTTTGTGTGATGTTGGGCTAGAATCTCCTTTTTTTGTTGTGTCAATCATATGCATGTGATAGGAAGTCACCTTGGTTTATCATACCCTGGTGCATAGTATCTAATACTATATCAAATTAAGTGCTCACTGCATGGTACTATAATACATAGCATCATTTTTCTCTAAATCTCATCCTATCATCTACTATTCCCATCCCCTCATCTTTCATATCCATTCATATTATTCCTTTCCTAATTATGGGGTTTTTAATGTGCAAGTGTGTCCCCCATTCACTTTCCCCATCAATTTTGGATCCATTTTGGTTGATACTCAATGGCTACACCTATCATATAAGCATCTTTTAATTATTTCATTACCATTTCATTTTCATTGAGTTGTTTAGAATCTTTTATTCTATGCATATTTTCATAATTTCATTACTATTTCATTTGCATTAAGTTAATTAGAATTTGTTAAGAATATTTTAATCATTTCATTACCATTTTATTTGTATTAAGTTGTTTATAATTTATTATTCTAACTATCTTTTAATCATTTCATTTGCATTAAGTTGTTTACAATTTATTATCTTAAGCATCTTTTAATCATTACATTATCATGTTAGTTGCATAAGGTTGTTTAAAATTTGTTATTTTAAGCATCTTTTCATTATTTCATTCTTATTTTAGCTTGCATTTGTATTTTAGTGTATTGAAATTACATTACATTACTCATTTATCCATCATCTAGTGTCAGCATATAATTACATATCATCATTACATTTTCATTTAGTTGCATTCCATTTTTCATTTGTATCCATACATAAGATCAAATACATCCATATGCATCACATGTCATTAAGGCATATAAAAAATAATTACATCATTATTAGCACTCAACAATACGTATCACAAATCATTACATCAATATTAGCGCTCATTTATACATATCCATCTTGCATCAAACATGTTAGTTTCCATCACATATGCATAACACACATATCACTGCATCCTGCATCATAAATTGTTAGTATCATGTATCATATCATAATATCATATCCCTCACATATACATCATCAGTATTATGCATCAAACCATAATCTCATGCACATCACCAATTCATAATTATACAAATATATCATACATCAATATACATCACTACACATCAACATAATCAATCATCCATATAAAAAACACATACATAATGAACATCCATATCCATAATCCATAAAATTATAATCATGCATATCATAATCAAAATCGCTCATATATATACCATGCATCCATATGCATCATCAAAATTATGAAATGTCCATGTACGGGCCAATCCATACATCAAATATCCATAACAATAAAAGTATGTGTTTGTCCATTAAATAAATAAATGACTATAATACAATAAATATCATGAAATACTCATATAATACAATTGTAGACACCTAAATTTGGACACTTAATTTATCCAAATTTATCCCCTTTCATCTAAATATCCCCTTATCTGCATTAATTAAGTAATATCACTATTATTTAATTAATCCCTCTAAAGTTCTTCTAAGCCCTAATGTATCTAGTTAAATAGTTAATTACCTTCCCCCTTTCATCAAATGAATTAAATAAATATGACATTTATTTAATTCCTCATGTCACATCCTCCATAATTTTTATCTAATTCTAATCCATCTTCTAATCTCATCATTAGGGATGTGCACAAGCCTAATCATTGATTAGGATGTGTCACATCCTCCAACTTTTACAAGTTGGCCTCTAATCTCTCTTAGCCACCTAACCCTCCTCTAATCCTTCATTAACTAGCCCAATCAACCTCTCAAGGAATTTTTAATTCCTTTTATCCTTCTAAGGAATATTAAATTCATTTTACTCTTCCCCATGTGATCTTTGACTTGTCACATCAAGTCACATGTAAAATCCCATTTGCCTCTAATATGTCATTAATTAGTCTAATTAAGTACTTGCACAACCTTAATCATTTAATTGAGTCAACCCTATTAAATGCTTTGTCCTTTTGGACAAGGCATCTCTATTCCCTATGTGAATTTTTAATTCACATTTAATCCCCCAATGTATTTAAAGAAATTTTAAATTCTTTCTCTCATCCCCATGAGAATATTTGAGGAATTTTTAATTCCCCACATGTCCTCTCACCCACATGGAGACAAGTACATCCTTTATGAGGAGATCTTGTCCAATCCCAAGGTACTTTGTACCACCTTCATGTCATGTACTATCTTTCCACCTCATCTACACAACATCCCTTATAAGTCATTTCATATGCCACATGTCAAGATGTGAGGACTTGTGAGTTGTCAACTCACCTTATCCCTACATCTTGATCTTGGTGGTTCAATCTTGACCATCCATTTCTTTAGAGAATTTTAAATTCTCTATAAATACCCCCTCTTTTCTCTCATTTGAGGGAGATTATGCATTGTAGCCAAACTCTTGCAAAATTTTCCTAGAATCCATACTTAGCCATTTTCATGCTTGCACCCACTTGCATCCATCTTCATATCATCATCTAGCTTTCCTCTATCTTTCCATCCAAGGAGCATACAACAATGAAAATTGAAGGGCCAACCAAAGGATTGATTCAAGACAAGGTATAACATTTCATTTGTTATTTTTATTTTGTGTTGAATCCAACTAGGCTAATCTTGAGGTGTAGGTTGTTTTTAGTGTTATTTACACTCTTTTGTTTGTTCATTTTCTAGCACCCAAATCAGACCTATCACAACAACATCCATATCATACAACCAAAATCCATGTCCTATTGAAAGAATAAATGTCATCACCTATACATGTTAACTCTCTCATCTTTCCAGAAATGCCACCTATATAATCCTCTTGTCTACCCGTTGTCGATATTTGAGGGTTTCGGGAGGGTGGCACTCCCCCTGATCTTGTAGGTCCTCTTCCTCTACCTCCCCATGAAGACCCCATTGTAGTGATTAGGACCCACTCTGCCTTGAGATAACCTCCCTAGAAACATTGACCTCTTCTCAACCTTGAGGACTATAATATAGTACAAATATTTGTAATATTGAGTCTCTCAACCAACCCACACGAGTTGTTATGACATCTCCACTATCATCACTCCTCCTCAAGACATAGCAACATCTCACTCCTATCTACATCTATCCCTATTTACATATAGGTGATTCTTCTATATCCCCCATGCATCCCTGACCAACAAGAGGTTATCTCTCTCTACTATGATTTTTTATATCACTCTATAATATGTTTACTTGTGCTTGTAAACTATCTCGCTCGGCTATCCTCATCACTATCTCATCGTATGACTATTTTAATAAAACCTATAGCTATGTAACCCTACTCTCCACCACCACTAACGTCTCCTCCAAATCCCCATTTTTCAAGTGCCTCACCCTCCTCCTCCCCCTCTCTATATCCTCTCTCCCTCTCTCCACTCGATCTTGAGATATCCTCCTCTATGATCTCCTCCCAATGCAGAACCCTCCTCCTCACCCTGCAAGCCTCTCCCATCACTGCCTCCATCCTCCCCATTATAGGTACCCCCCTCATAGGAATCATCGGCTTTGGTTGATGTCCTCACCAACACTCTACATAACACATGATAACCTCGGGATCATCCACACCACCCTTTCTATCCCTTAATGCCTTCATCATATCCCTCTAGGAATGAATAGATATCCTTAGGGATATTTATAGCCCCCATTCCCCTGTCTCTTAGGACAGTCATGTGAACCTCTCTCCACCCTCTGATATGTCCTACATGATGTCAAATTATCAAGTCTATTTCCTAACCTATATCGCTCTATCAAGAATGGGTATTGGCTAATGAGGTAAAATGGTGTGAACATATACCTTTAAAATTCACCATCCTCCTCCCAACCCTTTGCCTCCTTGTATGGTCGCCAAATGATGTCCCCCTCTAACTCATCCATCATCTATCTCCATGGTTCCATACTTTGCACCTCTTGGTATCTCAACCCTAACCTCCAACAAAACACCTTGGCTCATCTGTTACCCTTTTCATCCTCTCCCCTACTAGTCACAAGATGCTAATGTGCTCCTAGGCCCACACCTATAATAGGGTGATGTGGGTCAAGCTCACCCCTCACCTGTAGCATGCAATGTCCATGTCTCTATATAGTTGGAATAGTAAATACAACCCCCATGGATATCATTGTGTCCACCCCACAATCCCTATCATGATGTTCCCCAACAGGGAAAACTTTAGTGGTGAATATTTTCCAATTGGTGAATTCTAGAAATTGGCCAAGTCAAAATTGGTGAATTAGTCTCACCCAACAGGATGTCCAAATCACCTAGATTTTACAAATTATCAGTCCAATCCATGTCCATTTTTGCAATGATTTTTTTGAGGCATATTTAAGCAACAAATTCTCCATAACAAACTACAGATTTCAAATGGACCAATTAATATTTTTGCATGGAATCTCAAAAGTATGTAATAAAACACCTACATATTCGCCAATACTATTAAAACAAGATTGTATCAGTACCCATTTCGCCAATGAAAATTTACAAATAGTTGCTTGTGAAGATCCATTTCACCAATTAAAATTTACAAATAGTTTCTTATGAGGACCTATTTTTCCAATAACATTAAAAAATAATTACATTTGAGGACATATTTTTCCAATTGTCTTGACACCTCCATGCTAATCATAGAGCCATAATCGCCTTGCAAATTACAACATATTGTTGTATAAGCACGCGAGATTCGCCAAATTTTTAATATACCATTTAAAAATCTCAAGAAATTTTCCAAATATGGATTGATATAAATACAATCGAAACTGTCATTTATTCTTACACATTTTGTTCAATTTTCAATTCATAAGTTGGACTTGGAACCTTGAAGTTGATCATAGGAAAGTTACAAACTTACAACACAAACATTCTTGCACATTGACGAATAGCAAGTCAACGAAAACCTAAAATTAAAGGTGAGTGATCATTTCTTCATAGTGTTATAATATTTCTATATCTCTTTTCCATTATTGCTTTAATCTTAAATATGATAGTGAGTAGGGAATGTGGTCTATATTCTTTGTCCTTCTTAAAAAAGAAGACATTTTTTTCTAGCTTTTACTCGAAGTGAGAGATCAATATGTTGAGCAGCAAGGCTAAGACTCCTTAGGGCGGTGAAGGGACTAGGAGGCTATCAAAACACCCAAAATGTAGAGGTACCATACAATCTTACTTTGGAATTGGAAATGATTCTAGTTATGATCCATCAAATCAAGATGGAGCTGCATCATCAACTCTTCCACCAAATATTAATGAAGAAGCCATTCACAATACCTCACCGCCATTGGAAGGTCAAGGTGAGATTGTCATTGAGTTAAATGTGTCAAATGAGGATGGAAATACTATAGAAGATGTTTTGCGGGATACCCTAGTTAGCCAGAAAGAGATAATTGACTTGGATTAGGATGATGTTGGTAGCAACAAAATAAAGGAAAATCAAAAGTGGGGCGTGAGTGGGAAATGAAAAGGAACTTTTAACTTGGTTGGTTGTCAAAGTACCCATTCATTGTACTAGTGGGGAAAGAAAATGATGTTGAAATTGCAACAAAATGCATGTGTACGATTTGTAGTTGGAAATGTAAAAGAGACAAGAATTTGTTGCTAAAGCTTGACACTGTAGAAAAGCATATCAATAAAGTTTATGAAAAAAAAAATCATAGACGAAAAGGAACAATCAGTCATATGATGGAAATCAAAGGAAGAATTCCTTCATGTTAAGTATGCCATAGAATATGAAGAGCATAAGAAAATAATTTTGGAGCTTCCTACATGTCAAGGTACACTTAAGGCTCAATTTGGAAAAGAAATGGAAGGAGAAAATCTATCAAAAAATGTTTAGATGAGTGTTGTTTTTCATATTTTTTCTAGAGGGCATCCTATGACAAACTACCCAAAATATTATAATTTATTATCTTTTTTGGGTGTTCCTCACTTTCCTCTCTCACATTGGTCAATAATTGTTGGATGGGAATGGGAAAACTATCTTGTTGCATTGGAAATTCAAGATTTAAAGGAGAAAGTAAAAGATTAAAACTTCATTGCATAATATTTAGATGAAGTTACTGTAGTAGACAATACTTCTTGGGTCTATATGCATGTGTATACTGTAAAACAACATGTCCACCAAGCTCATCTTCTCTGTGTTCAAAAAATGAAGGATAGTTCAACATCAGAAAATCTATTTGAACTAGTCAAGAAATCTTTGAATGAAATTGCAAGTATGGATGACTTGACAATTGCCAAAAAGTTGGTGTGTATAGGAGCTGATGGAGCAATGTTTGCATAGAGTTACAAACTACTTGTGCACCATACATGCTTGACATTCACTGCATGGACCACAGAATAAATTTAGCATTCAAAATTGTAAGCAAGTTTCCTACATTATCAAAATTTCAAAATCTAATCCACAAGCTCTACGCATACTTTTGTTGAAGTCCCAAACGTTTCATAGAATTACAAAATTTTGTTGTGTTGGAATAAAGGAGAAGATTGACTATCTCTATAGGTTTGTGTTTTCATTGATGTCACATGTTGTGGCTACAAGTCTAAGTCTGTGACTGATCCAAAATTTTGGTCTGGTATCTGAACCGGTATTCATGTTGCACTCTCCAGTATTCTTGCTCGCATTCCACCGTAGATGACAATTACTACTTGCAGTTTTGGAATTTTTTTTATAGTTTTTGAAGACATGCAAGCTCAGAATATTATGTGCTCTGGTGTTCTTATGACGTAGTGGCATTATTCTGATACTTGTTTTTTGCATTGAAGTCTATTCTTGGCCAACTTTTTGGGTTAATTATGATATGGTGGATTAATTTTGCTATGCGGATATATGTGCAACCTATCTTAGGTTTATTCTGACATAATGTAGCGTATTGGATGTTTGAATTACTTTTTGAAATATTTTGTGAATACTTGGAGCCGACACTTATTATTTTTGGTAAATATGAAGTGTATCTAATTAGGCCAACCTAATTGATGCTTATGATTAGATCGAGTATATATATATATGTCTGTATCAAACAAGTTTTTTGAAGATGGATGAAAGATGAATGAATGAAAAAAGTCTGTATGATCAATGAGACAACAGTAAATCTGAAAGTGAGCAAAAATAATAAAATGTGTTAAGTCAGTGTATTGAGCATCACCAAAACTACAACATTTTTTAGGTGCATTATTCTCAGTTCATTTTGGCTGTGAAGCCTAATTTTGTTTTGTAACTCTCTTTTTAAGTAGTAAGCTTTTGTATTTAGACAGTGAGTCTTTTCAAGGCAGTGAGCCCCTGGTAGTGAGCCTTATTTATTCTATTCTAAGACTAATTTATATTGTGAGTTAATCCTCGCCGTGTTTTTTCCCTCATTAGGTTTTCCACATAAAATTTGGTGTTAAGTGTGTTATCTTACTTTTTGTTTTCTGTATCTCATTCTTTTCTTATTAAAAATTTAGTATGGTTGTGGAATTAATAAGTATTGAGGCTTTAAGTTTGAATTGTGTGACAACTAATTCACCCCCCCTCTTAGTTGTCCTAAGCCTGTTTAATAATTGGTATCAGAGATTTGGTTCCTTGGTGTTGAGCTTAACTGCTTGAGGAGGACATTGAAGATTTATTAGATGGATGATAAAGGAGAGCTTTGAATTGCTCTTGAGGATCTTGAAAAAGTGAAAAGAGAATATAGAGATCTAAAAGAGAATCTTGATGATGCAAACGAATGTGTCCAAAAGTTGAAAGAACAATTGAAGAAATTCAAGGAAAGACACAGAGAAGTAAGCGAGCAGTTGAAACAAAAGATAATTGGAGTGAAAGTGTCGGTAGAAGAAAATAAAATAATTGAAGAATTTTTTAATACAATGGTGCAAAATAAATCTGATGAATGCACTAAACTTGAGCAGGAGATAGTAAACCTAAGGATTGAACTAGAGAAGACAAAACTTTGTGAGAACAATTTCAAATCTAGCTCTGATAAGCTTGGAGAATTGCTTGCTGGATAGAAATCAAGTAAAGAAAAATATGGTTTGGGAAATGACACAAGTGAAATTTCTAAGAAAAATCAAATGAATCAAGACAAAGGGAAGAATAAGATAAATTTGAGGAAGTTTGCAAGAAGACAGCTTGTGAGATAACCTAATGCACAAAGGTATCCCTCTTTCAATGGTGTTTTTTTTTCCTATAATAAATATGTTCACAAAGCAATAGAATGTAGGAGCAGGATGAATCAAAATTAATTTCTTGGCTCTTTCTTTGGACAATGTTTTTCACGCAAGAAGATTGGACATAAGGCTACTGAATGCAGATCTCAGGTGAGAAACATAAGCTGGGTAATGAGGAATGGATTTAATGAAGGAAAAATGAATCAATTCTTTAATGGCTATTGTTATGCCTGTAAAAAAATTGGACATAGAGCATATGAATGTAGGTCGAGAGGTAATGGAGGTCAGACTAATCAGAAAAGTGTTGTCTGCTATAATTGTAATAAACTTGGACATATCTCAAAATTTTATAGAAGTAAGAAAGGAAAGCAATCTTCTCTGGTAGAGAAGAATGATCCCATGAAGAAGATTGAAAAGGAAGAGATGAAACATGAGATGAATAAGATATGGAAGAAGAAAGAGGAAGAAGAAGAAAAACCTGAAACTATTGATGGATTTGTGCCCTCATCCGATACAGATGATTTGTTTGGTAATTAGACCTAGCATAGTCTTAGGGGGAGCATTATCATAAAAATTATAAAACCCCCCAATGTATGGCATGGTAGAGGCTAGAATGAGAATGGAGTGTGAAAAATGAGTATTCAGAGGTTTTGGAAAAGAAACCAGAGGAAAACACGTTGGCATGAAATTTTGTAGACCGAGTTAGGGTTTTCTGTATTGGGAAGAATGTTTTTAGTAACTTTTTGATGTTTGACACATTTAATGTGTTTTAGGGTAAATGAAATGGTGTATAAGTTGGAATTTGTGAATCTTCTTGGTTAATTATGCATTTAGAGAACTCAAAAGGTGCCCTGGAGAGATCTTGAAGCAAGCATGAAGCAATTCTAAAGGGATTTTGAAGAAATTGACTCAGGTAATCCAGAATTCATTTCTCTATTTGCAAAAGGTGAATAAAAAAAATGAAGAGGTTTTGATTAACAAATTCAAGAAAGCGCAAAAATGGATAGAGAATCAGGTGGTGTCATCCCTCTAAAGTTGAAAGGAGTTGAGTTAGAAGAATTTGATCATAGAAAAATGAAAGAAATGGAACTAGGGCTAAACAAAATGAATTACAAAGCATCAAAACCCTAGGTATGGATTTGTGGAGTGAATTTTTGTGGGTTGTCAAAAAGGAGTTTATTTTGTTCTTATTGAATTGTTTCAATGAGGAAATATTGTATTGGACAAACCCTACTTAATCTCAAAGAAAGTGATTGAAGCGATTATTGCCTTATGCAGTATTGGGGATCTTCCTGGAAACAAAACTGTAAAGTGAAAATATGTGGAGTTGACTGGCATTAGTAAAGACCCACAAGATCTATTGATAGACAATATTAAGGATTTGGTTGTAAGGTATGTTACGTATGACATTTCTTAAAAGATCTATTTTAGAAATCATGAAGGTTCCACATTAGCCATTGTTGTTTATATTGTACATATGATGGTTAAGGAGAACAAGAAATTGGATTTGTGTAGCTTGTTTCTTGAAAATGTTTTTGAAAATGTTTGAATGTCTATGATGTGGGTTATCCCTTTCGTTTTGAATCCCTGCTGATGTGCTTAGTGTTTTACTTTCTGTGTTCCCTACCAGGAAAATATAATGTGGTATGGGAATCTAGGATTCCTATTGGAAAGCAGGTCTATAGAAATTTGGGGGCGTTGGTAGATAATGTAAGTATGTACAAATCCTATTTCACATCCTTGAAAACAAATCTTTTCTCTAGTATATCTACTTTGAGTCAGTTTGAGGTGGGCTCTCCCTCTGGTAAAAAGGAATTAGAGGTTGTCATTGGTGATTCCCCTTTGGAATTGAAGAAGAGGAAAGTTATAACTAAAGATATCATTGAAATTTCAGAAGAAAAGGAGAAAGTATCCCCTGATGGCATCCAGTCTATGATAGTTAAGGGGAAGTTGAAGAATATTGGTGAATTATGGAGTGCAACCTCTCCTATTGACAGACTGAATATTGATGATGCTTTGGTAGAATATCTACTTCAGAAAGGTATTGGAGTATCAATTGTTTCTAATTTCTTGCCAGAAAATCTAGTTGATATTTTTGAAGAAAGGATGTTGCTTGAAGGTCAGAAAGGATGCAAGTTTGAAGCCTTGGTCGAAAAAAGGTGCGTTAAAGCAAAAGGGAGATTATCTAAACTAATCGTGGAAACAAAGAAATGCATTAAAGAAATATCTAATATTTACAAGTATTACCTCTGGTGGCCTGTTGTAGTAGATAATTTCAAAAGTAGAATTACAACAATTAAATCAAAAGTGAACAACATTGGAAAGAACTTTGATATCTTTGAAGACAAAGAAAGGAGACAAAGGCTAAGAATTGGAGAATTACAAGCTAAACTAACTATTGTACAAATACAAATAGATGATGTGGTGAAGACTTTCTAGCTCCTTAAGGAGATTTCTAAGGTCCGGTTAGACCATCTTTTCAAAATATTTATTGACGCAAAATATGTTGAAAAATAGTGTTCATATTGGTCATCTTCTTTTACTCTATTGGGCTTATTGGAAAGAATTTGCACTCAGATGGATTCAGCTACATTTAACTAGAAGAAGTTGTGTCCAGTTCTCAAAGAATGGTAAAAGAAGGTGTTTTGGGTGAGGAGTGTCATTTTTACTTGAATCCTAAGTGTTCAATGTCTATTGTTTTTTGTTTGTCTTAGCAAAGAATAAAAGAAAGAGGAAAAGGAATCTGAATTGTTGTTTCAAAAAATTTGATGGCTGAAAGTTTTGAAGAATTAGAATCTTTTTGTAAATTTTTGATGTCACCATATTTACACCTTTTGGTCTTCCTTTTCCATTGATGTCAAATGGGGAGAGATTGTGTTGGAGAGTTTTTGAAATTGGGAGAGATTGGAGGAAGAACATTTTTTTTTTTTGGCACTTGTTACCATCAATGACAAAGGGGGAGATTGTTGGAAGAACGAAGAACATTGAATATCTCTACAACTTTGTGTTGTCATTGATGTAACCATGTTGTGGCTATGGAAGAACAAAGAATATTGACTATCTCTACAACTTTGTGTTATCATTGATGTCACCATGTTGTGGCTACAAGTCTAAGTTTGTGCCTGATCCAGTATTTTGGTTTGGTATCTAAATTGGTATTCATGTTGCACTCTCCAGTATTCTTGTTTGCATTCCTCAACAAATGACAGTTACTGCTTGTAGTTTTGCAAAATTGTTTATATTTGTTGAAGACATGCAAGCTCAGAATATTATGAGCTCTAGTGTTTGTATGGCGTAGTGGCATTATTTTATTTTTTTTGTTTTTGCATTGAAGTCTATTCCTGGTCGACTTTTTGGGTTAATTATGATAAGGTGGATTAATTTTGCTATGCGGATGTATGTACGACCTATCTTAGGTCTATGCTGACATAATGTAGTGTGTTGGATGTTTGAATTTCCTTTTGAAATATTTTTGTGAATACTTGGAGCCGACACTTAGTAGTTTTGGTAAATATGAATTGCATCTAATTAGGCCGACCTAATTGATGCTTGTGATCAAATGGAGTATATATATGTGTGTGTGTGTCAAATAATTTTTTTGAAGATGGATGGAAGACAAATGAATGAATAGAGTGTGTATGATCAATGTGACAACAGTAAATGTGAAAGTGAGTGAAAATAATGAAGTGTGTTAAGTCAGTGTATTGAGCATCACTGGAACTACATCAACACTTGTTAGGTGCATTATTCTCAATTCATTTTAGTTGTGAAGCCTAAGTGAGCCTCCCTATAAGTAGTGAGCTTTTGTATTTGGAGAGTGATTCCTTTCAAGGTAGTGATCCCTTGGAAGTGAGCCTTATTTATTCTGTTCTAGAACCACTTTATATTGTGATTTAATCCTCGCCGTTTTTTTTCCCTTATTTGGTTTTCCATGTAAAATTTGGTGTTCAATGTGTTATCTTATTTTTTGTTTTCTATATCTCATGATCTACTTATAAATAGTTTAGTATGGTTGTGAAATTAATAAGTGTTGAGGCTTTAAGTTTTGAATTGTGTGATAAATGATTCACCCCCCTTTCCAGTTTTCTTGAGGTTGTTTAACATGCTGAGGGAATAATAGTAGGAAACAAGCTTCTCAAGGATGTTGATACTAGATGGATCTCCCTACATGGACAAGCACAACGAGTTTTTTTAGAATATCAATCCTTGGTTGGAGCAATGTATGAGCATCACAACATAGTAGACAAATTTCCTAACATCTTACATAGGTTAAGCGATATAGAGACACTCTTGAATTTAGTTATTCTTCTCCCCATGCTGGATGAAATGAACAATCATGTGAAGAAATCCCAAGATATAACATGTATATTTATGAATATTCCAAACTACGTAGAAATACATGCATGGTCCTCGATCATCTATATCTAGATCTAACACAATAAAGCCCAAATTATTTCATGTGAAAAAATTACTGATTTGAATAAGCCTGATAATTATTTACAATTTAATGCAAGCAGGTACTTATGTATTTGTGTAGTGGATATGAGATACCAATGTACCATTGTAAGATAGCCAAGTGCTCTAGCAGAGAAGTACCTATTAAAGAGGAATATCTTAATGGCATCGTTAAGTCTGTTAGTGATAATTTGAAGAAAATTGCAAAATCTCTTTCCTCAGAGATTCATGAAATATTCCCTCAAAATTAAATACTTAAAGCCATTGGTATTGTGTCTCCTCAATTTTTGGTAAACTAAGATAGCCCAAAATATTTTCATGATAATGTAAATATCTCGATTGAATTTTTTTTGAAAAGTGTAACATACAATGAGCAAAAAATAGAAGGAATTTTAAATGCAAATAAGCTTAGACAATAATGTAAGAATTTTGCAATAACTATGAGGGACCAATATGATTCCATGGGCATGGAGAAGGCCTTTCAACCAGGATCAATAAAAAAGGTTTGGAAAAACTTAGGTCATAGTGAGATATCGTGTGATACGATATCAAAATATTTCATACTTGATTTATGTAAAACAATGATATTGGGGTCGGTGGAGGATGAGAGAGTTTTCAGTTCATTGGAATTTTTGAAATTTAAGTTAAGAAACAAACTAGATAAGAATTTGGAAAATTGCTTGAGGATGAAAGGAACTGCGTATAATGTCAGAATATTTCCTATTGAAAGGGCACTCACAATTTGGAGGTCCACATGCAAAAAAAGAGAGACTAGGTTGTGCAACAGTCCAATTCAAAACACCGGTACTGGTGGTAGTGGCAGTGGTAGTGGGAGAAATGACGATGACACAATGAATGTTAAATTTGAGACACAGGCCGAAGAAAATGAAGAGCAAACTTAGAATCGAGATTACTCTTTTACTTTATCTCAAGATGAATGTTAGTTTTAGGACCCTGACTCCATTTGGGAAATGGAAGTAAATTAGTATCTTTTAGGTATTTATACTGTGCTTCATGAATCATTTTCTAAACTGCAGTTCATGGTATTTTATATTGTATTCCATGAAATTGTGAATCATTGCACTTCATGAATCATATTCCAAACTGTAGTTGATGATATTTTATATTTTATATTGTATTCCATGGTATTGAATTTGATATGTGATTTTGCATCATTTTTAAAGAACAACACTTATCACACTACTTATAAATTCTTATTGCATTGACATTCACACAATCTTCGATAAATAACTGAAAGGAATATTAATCCATTCCTTGAATAGAAGCTAACAGTTCAACATCCATAACCGTTGATTTTTTTTGAGTTAGATGATAGTGAATAAAATATTAGAGAGCAATATAGGTCAATATTATATTAAAAATTAAAGAAATACACTTAAGTATTTGAGTCATCTTTTTTTATTACAAAGAAAAATTACAACATTTCCTAATATCATATATGTTCTATCAAATAGCTTACAATAGCCTAATTTGTACTATTTTTAGGCTATGCATTGTTTCTCTCTCATCCATTAATTACCATGGTTGCAGACTTCAAGACCAAAATTGCTCTCACCATGCCACAACTACAAGTCATTCCTCCAATACGTCCAAGTATTTGTTCTTCCAAGCTTGGAATTCATCCTCAATGGGCCAACTGAAGCTCGTGACTCTATCAACCTTTTTCCTATAAGGTGAATATTTAGTAACAACCTGATTGGCTTCCTTATCAAACTTTTCTAGGACAATCTCTGCATGGGCCAGTATGTCCATGTTCCTTATTAGCGTACCCATATCATGTCTCTAAAAATTGAAGCAACTTGATTCAAAATGACTTCATGTTATTTTCTTTTCTCCAATCCTGCAAGGTTTTGATGTTACCATCATCCCTTAAAACAGATGGAAAGACACCATGATGTGTTTCATGATTTTTTTTAACCAATTCCCTTAGCTTGGTCTCCAAAGGCTCTATATTTCCCCTAAACTCCTAAATTTCATTTACAATTTGAATGGTGGGCTTAAGCTTTTCAAGTGAATTAACATCCTACTTGGCTCTAATAGACATCGTTCTCAACTCTTGCAACCTAGGGATCCATGTCTCCATAAGTGGAATAGCCTTCTCCTTATCATTGTCAAAATTATTTATAACAAATCTCATAGAAGAATAGTTGGCATGAATGTTGTTCAGTCTGTTATTAACCCCTCTATTTAAATGCTCCAAGACTATAGTGATAATCTTCATATTACTAACAAATATTTCCCTATTGTGATAGTCACATCTCTCCTTATAATCATTTAGTTTCTTAAGCAACTCCTCCTTGATGGCACCTTCCTTTGTTTGTGGTGCTTTTAATGTGTTTGGCTGCACCATTGAAATGTGTATAGTCCTGACCATGTTGTATGGCACAATGGCCCATAAGGAACTTGTTGAAAGGGTATAATCAGTAGGTGTAGGCTCAGGTGAAGCAGTAGGGGAGGCAACATCATTCCACGTTCATTCTCCTAATTGCAATTTTTGCAATTTTTTCTTTAATAATGCCATATTTGTCTGCAACTGCATTTTTTGTTGGTTAGTCTTTCCATAATCAACCAACAAGTCATTGTATTTTTGTCTAAACCACTCCTCTACATTTACTTACTCTACTATGGCTTTTGTAAACTAAGCAACATTTACTATCATTGTTGCTACCTCAAGAGCTGATGTCTATGACACTCTCTTTATTATCAAGCCTCCCCTGTAGTTTGGTGCAAGCTCTACAATGTTAGGCTTTCTTGTACTTGGAGCTAAGGCCCATATAGCCAATGTATCCCACTTTTCACTAAAGGAAGAACCTTGTAGTTAAATTTTAGCTCCCTCTTCTAAATTATAGAGGGGTCTATCACACCTCTTTATCATATCAAAAGCAATGGAAAAAGTTAGATCCCATTCTAGAAACAGTAGGACTCCACTATTTTTTACTAGCGCTCTGCCTTCTACTACAGTCATTCCATGAAATTTAGCTCTCATTTCCTTTAGGACTTGGGCTTGAATAGTTTCCTCTGGAAACTCTTGGTGAAGAATTCTTTTCCTAGCCATAGTAGTAACATACTCATCCTTCTTAGCCCTGTAGGAAAACTCCATGAAAGCTTGTGATTTTAGAAATGAATCATCATCCATGAATATTGTGCACGCTTCCACTTGGACATCATCACTATTATTTATCCTAGTAAGGTCAACCTTGCTCAACCTCATACCTAACTATTGTGGAACAATCATTGTCGATGTAGAAGGCATTCCCTATTGCATGTCCTTCTTAGATACCTAAATTTCCTCATTTGATTCTTCATCATCAAAATCCACCAAACCTATTGATTTGACCTTTTTTCTTTTTCAATGGTGGATCCTTTGGTGGTGAGGCATGTTGTGATGGAGAATCAACATCTACAATTTCAGGCCCAATTGACCTCGAAGGAGATGGTAGTGGCATTTGTGGCACTGGAAAAGGATCTCTTTTACTCCTCTTGTTAAGAGGAATCAACAGTTGCATCATCCTTCTTTGCTTTATTCTTTCTCCTTATGAAAAATTTATTTGTTGCTCCTTAGGAGGCTAATATGTAGGCCTTTCTTCCATAACAGGGATTTCTCCTCCACCCCATTCCTCTTCCATAGGGGATTTCCATTTATCTTGAATCATCCTTTCACCCTCAAGGTGACCAACCATTGTTTCAAAATTTTGGAAAACATGTTCCATTCTTTGCATTATATTGGGGATTTTTGCAAGAGTGGTGAATTCAGCTTCCTTTTTTACTACCTTTCTTTTCATTTTGTTGAAGGAAGTCCATTTTTCTTTTCTATCATCCTTCTACAAAAGATCAAAGATATTCCTTATTACATCCTCGGGGTATTCGAAAATGTGCTCAAATTTGGAGCTCTAGTTCCTTAACTTTAACCAGGCTATGAAGCCTTCAGGATCATAATTCTCCCTTTCCCCTGCTCTCTTCATGTGAATTTTTTTGAGTATATCATTTATTTTATTCCAACCTCCCTTTGACATCACAAAATCGAAGAAGCATGCGTATGAAGGGGAAAACATTCCTTTTCCCTTATCCAACAAGTGTTTTTTTTCCACTTCCCAATTGCCACATCACTTCAAGGAACCCAATTCTCTTTGGCACACATTTTGGTAGTAGGTGAGGTGAGACAATAGCACCATACACTCTCAAAATAGTTTATGCAGGGTAACGGATAACATCTCCCCAATTATGATCAACCCCCAATTCAGGCCTCCTATCTTTAGGTCTCAATAGATCATGCAGGACCTTGGGAATTCTTTACACTTTCATAACCAAGGCTCTTCTCAACTTGGAGGAAAACAGATTCTCAAATATCACATAGTCAAAATTTATGTCATCCTTATCTAGGACCGTGGTCCAACACTAGATAGGAAAATCCAAATTAGCCTCTACCCTATCCAGTGTCATATTTTGTCCAAAGTAAGGTGCACCTTTGAACAAAAACATGTGCACAAACAATGTATACCAACTAAATCTTACTCCTGTTTAACCCTTCTTCAAATTTACTAGCCCTCATGAATTTTATTTGCAAGAAACCCCACATAATCATAATTTTTGCAATAATGGAGGAGCTAGATGTGGGCCACCATATACATACATGTCATGGGCAGTCTAGTGAGTAGGTCATACCCAATAATATGACAAATGTAGAAGAATTTTTTCTGTAAATAAGGGACAGAATAGTTAACAAGAAAGGGCTATGTATCAAATGGTCCCAATGTAATCTTTTGGCCCCTAATCTCTACTAGATACTTTGGAAAAAATATGGGCATTGAATGAATGCCTAGTCTTCTCATATTCTTCTCTAAGATCCTTTTCATTGATCTTAACCAAGTCCTCAATCCACTTAGTGAGACTAAAAACATGAGCAATCTCCTCCTTAGTGACTTTAACCATGTCAATTCCATCAAAGGACCTTACAGTCTTCGTGACTAGCTCATAATTGACAACTATTGCTTTTAACAAATCAATATCCAAGTATACATTTGACACATTCAATTTTCCCAATTCAAGAATCCAAGGGTTACCAATTAGAAAACCACAATTTATATTTCCAAACCAACCACTAAACAATTCCCAACCAGTGCAAGGCAATGCAACATCCCGAATAGGGTTAATGCTTGTCAATCAAGCCCTCTACTACTTGCGGACCCTAAAAGAGCAATTGACCCTTAGGTTTTTCGTTGGTCGAGGGTGGAAATTACTCAGCTAGGTCCTTACTCAAAGGTCTTTAGAGGCATCCCCCTTTGATGAAGATGCTTTTGCTTTAGGAGCCATGACTCAAGGGATTTTGTAAATTGGGGTTTCTCATTTCACAAACTAAAACCTATGGCTTGAGCAAGGGTTTGACGAACAATTGAATTGTAGAACTACCAAATTATTCAGAATAAATGTCAAACCTTAAAATAAATGTAAAACCAAGAAAACCCTAGTGATAGGATGACAAAGAAAACCCAATTGAGCAAGTTATTAATAGTTTCAAAGTCGGGACAACATATCAACTTACTAGCTTGGCACGATCTTTAAAACCCTAACTACAAAATTGAATAGACTTGAAAATGTAGTACGAGCTTCCCTAGATATGTAGAGTACTTTTATCAATTCTCAATTGTGCTTTAAAACAAGTTTTAATAGCCTTACAACTTCTAAATTTGGTAGCTTGGCATCGTATCTACCATTGTGGCTCACTCACATGAACCAGAACAACTCACTTGCCCTCGATTTCAACTTTGAATACTTGTGGACAATGATTTTGGATTGCCCAACTGCTTTAGCTCCTTTTAGGGTTTTTCACCTAAAAGGAGAAAGGAATGGGGTCCAAAATGAAAATTTCTACACTCAAGATTAATGTAAATGAAATTTAATGTCTAATTATGATGTACTAATGCACTAATTTGAAAAGAAAGTGATTTAATGATGCAAAACCTAAGGAATGTAAAGTGCTAGAAAACATATTGTGATATGCAGAAGGATGAAACAAATGCAATAAATGACAAAATAAAGATGCAAGGAAAAAAATATGCACTTAGAAACTAATGAGGAGCTGACTGGAGATTACAGATACCTCTAAAATTCTAGAAATTTTTATTTTTGAGCCAATTGGGACACTTACACCAGGCTAGGTGTCTTAGTCCCAGACCAAGGAAACTGCCCAAAAAGTTGTTTCTACCAAATGGGTACCTGAAACTATTTTTTTTTAAAGTAGTGCAGTGGAACTAATTCGCTACTATGGGAAACTTAGCCCACTTTGGATTTTTTGCAAATTTGAAAGTAGCAATCTAGCCACATCGAACAAGAAATAGCATATTGGAGACATTTCCAAGTACCATGTTACATAATGATAGACATTTGATGATGTCGGGTGAAAAATCATGATTCCAATGCATCAAACAACGTCGGAAAAAGAGTTCCCTAGCTCCCATTATGTTGCTTTGAAGAAAAAGTACTTTATTAATTCGTAAGATAGAAGAAACCCTAATTTAATGCATTAAATTTGATAGGTACTTGCTCAATCACAACAACGATTAGGAGGGAGGTAGTTGAGCTTCCTAAGAGATCTAGCTCCAGCACTATCAGTAGAGGAGATAGAGCATCTATTGGGAATTCCTTATGCCTCCTATGAGATACCACAATGCCAAGTTGATGGCTCTCTGCGAGCATTGGAATGGAGATGCATACACTTTTCATCTACCAAAAGGGGATATTATGATCACCTTAGAAGATGTACCCTAGATTCTCTACATACCGATTTGGGGAGAGCAAGTACGTTTCTGCAGAGACAACACCTTCCATGTGTAGAGGGTGGATTTATAGTATTTTCTAGATGGTCTAGTTCATGATGCACGAGTTAGAGAATGAATTGATTTATCTATGCTATTATATTTAGATGAAATAGTGGTTCAACAGATTATAATTCACACCGTAGCACTAGTTCTCATCCCTGATGGGCAAGGTGGGCATCTTGAGGGACGACTAGTCCACTTGATTTGAGGGATGCCAGAGTAGCAGAGAGTATATGCCTGGGGTCGGTGTATCCTAACACATCTATATTATGATCTTGGGTGATTTGTATTATGAGAGGTGGAAAATATGGTGCACTACACACTTCTATAGGTTTGGTGCCTTGAGCATATTACATGCACCAAACTAGTCATCTATCCATGTGCAACAATAGTAGGGTATCCTCGTGCTTTTGGGTATCCTTTGCGGCGATTGTGGAAATATGGTGATTTGTAGTTTTGGAGGGTGTGACTTGACCAACTAAATGAGGATGAGGTCCTTTGGAGACCTTATTAGTTGAAACTACAGTGGCCATATCATACTAGATAGTTGAGGAGGTTGCAGATGGATAGATTTTTGGTTGCCTGTCATGACCATATAGTATGACCTTTCTACTATGATTGGGTCATATGATAGTTTTTATAGGTGAAAACACCACCCTAGGGACGATCTTCTTTTAGGAGGTCAACTCAAAGTGCCTGAAGACTAAGTGATACAGTGCAACTCACTCTCAAGCATGTACCCAAGAGTGACTCCAACTACTCTGATCACGACCAGCCACTAGTCTTTGACATAGAGGATGTCGATGCCAAAGGAGAGCATGAGGAGTGGTGGAAAGTGACATGACCAGCACTAGTATTCCTGATGGATGAGCTAGTGGGAGATGCGGAGCCACTACCAAATGAGGGAGATGACCGAGAGGATAGGGCCAAGGAGACACACTATAGGGTTGTCGATATATTCACTGATGTGATTGATGATGAGTATGACAAGAAGGTAGATCTAGATTATGATGGACAAGAGGGAGAGGAGGAGGATGAGGAGCCACCCCTAAGTGAGACTAATGAGGTAGGAGGTGAGGACTGACAAGAGTGGGGAGATTCCTCTCCCATCCATATGATGAGGTCACGAGCAACAACTGCATCAGGCACCAGTACTCTCAACTGAGGGGAGGCTAGCACAACCTCCATGCCCCCTGCATAGGATGACATTGAGATTGCTCGGCCAACTAGAAATATAGATGATGATATTTGGTTTTATGCATGTAATTTACTATGTATTCTATTCTTTATATATATATATCATGATGATGTTTATTGATTGAGTAATGTTTCTACCTTCCAAGAGTGAAGAGAGACTGGTAGGAGTTCTACTGTCAGGCTACTATAGAGATAGTACCCACATCCATCAATGAGGAGGAGATGGACCCTACTAGCATGCCCCCATCGTTTGTGGAGGAGGAGCCAAAGTCATTGAGACCATTCGCGAGGCTAAGGACAACATCTAAGAGTGTGTGGAGACAACTCTGTCGAGCTAAGACTGCAAGATAATCATCCTAGACTCCAGCAAAGATGGAGAGACTACATGCAAAGATAGCACAACTATGGGAGGAGAGGGATGTGTCTCTCGGGTGAGTATAGGGTTTGGATTTTGCACTCAGATTCGGTGGATCATGATCACGATCACACATGTCCGTCTCATGACGTCTAGGTACTGAAGCGAAAGCACTAGATCCCGAGGGGTCTAGTTCTCACAGAACTTGGTGATGTTGTATATATTATGATGATATGTACATAAAAATTTGGATATATATATAAGTTTGTAATATTTTATGAGCTTTCTTAATGTGTTGTAAATTTTAAATGGCAATGTGATTAATTAAAGAACCTTTGTAAGATTACTTTTAATTAATTTCGTCATGATTTAATAGAATTTATGTGATCTAATTAAAACATATTGCGGTTTCATTTTAGATACAACATGATGATTGAGTATGTGATGCTAAATTAAATCGAGAACACAAGATGAATTTGAATAGCATGAAACCTAAATTCATCATAAATAACCAATTTAGTGTTCAAGACAAACACACAAGGTATTTGTCAAAAATGAAGCAATATGAAAGTATATAGGATAAGACCCCATAACTTTAACAATACTACTATATAATTCATACAATTCAAAGGGATTAGACATAATACCAATGCAAATGCATGACATTGATAGGTTCTTTAAGGGGTGTGCCATTGATTTTGGTTAACTTGTAGGCACCAGCCCCAAAGGCTATGTCAACTATATAAGTTCCTAACCAATTAGAACTAAATTTGTCACGTTCATTTGGGTCGGCATTGACATTACACTGATTAGCAAATAGAACTAACTCATCCTTTTGGGAGGATCGAGGGATAACATTAAGGTTGTAATGATTATGTTTTCTTTTGTAATAAGCTTGAAGATGTTCAAGAGCATTAATACACTACTCATTGAGCATCTCCAACTAATGTAATCATTGTTTTTGATAATGTGTATCATCAACAATTCCTTGAAGAGCCACTCTTAGTGTAAGTATTTCTAATTCTAAGGGCATGATTGCTTCACTACCATAGACCAAAGCATAAGGTGTGGTCCCTATGGAAGATCGAACACTTGTATAATAAGCCCAAAGTGCATAAGGTAATTTTGTGTGCCAATCCCTATGGTTCTTATTAACAATTTTCTTCAAGATTTTTTCAAGAACTCTATTATTTGATTCAGCTTGACCATTAGATTGTGGGTATTAAGGTGTTAAAAAATGGTGTTGGATATTAAAGGTCTCTAAAAATTTCTTCACATCATTATTCTTAAATGGTTGGCCATTATTAGAAACTAATGCAGAAGGAAGTCCAAAGCGAGCAATAATGTATTCTAGAATAAAATGACATATCACCTTAGTTATTGTAGATCGAAGAGGAATGGCCTCTACGTATTTTGTAAAGTAATCAATTGCAGTGATAATAAAGGTATATTGGAAGTTGAGTTTCAATCTCAGTAGTAGGAGCATGATGCAAATTGCTATGTTCTTGACACATATGACATTTTCTAACATAATTAAAGCAATCATGTTTCATGTGATGCCAAATAATACCCTATACGGATAAGTTTTTGAACCATTTTTTGTCCACCACAAGCACCTTCATGGGCTTGGTGAAGTGCGAGAGGTATCTTGGAGTTGTTCAAACATCGTAGTAAGATACCATTGAACGACCTTCGATATAGGACATCCACAAGGATGAAATATTTAGATGCAATCTTTCATAAACTAGCACGAAGGTTTTTAGTTGTTGGATCGGGAAAGGTACCACTTTTCAAATAGTTGAATATGGCATCATACCATTCACTCGAGTTTTCTTCGTCTATTGTTAAAACCTCTTCAGTCTTGTCATTGATAAAACATTTCATTATAAGGTGAATTGTGAATGTGAAATATTTTGAAGGATCTTGGGCAGAAATAAGAGAGGCAACACTTGCCATTGCATCTACAAGTTGATTATCTTTTTGTGGGATGTTATCAATGGTAAATGTCTAAAAAATTTCTAAAAAATGCATGATAAGATCTTTGTACGTGGATAGTATGTCATGTTTGGCTTGATATGTTCCATTGATTTGTTTAATTACTAATTGTGAGTCACCAAATATCTTAATATCTTTGACACTCATCATTAAAGTGGCATGCAACCCAGCAATTAATGCCTCATATTCAGGTGTGTTATTCCTACATAGGAAATTAAGTCAATACGATAAGGGAATAAGCTTTCCTTTGGATGGAACTAAGATTACTCCAACACCGGAGCCTATTCTACACTTGGATCCATCAAGTATAATTCCCATGTAGAAATACTTGTTTTCAGCACACTATCATTGGGAAAAGAGTCATTGCTAGGTAACGTTAAAGGAGAAGGAGCGTCAGCTAATTGGTTGGTCAAGGCTTGGAATTTAATTGCATTTTTAAAAATAAACTGAAGATCAAACTCAGTCAACAACATAACCCATTTAGCTAAATATCCTAATAAGTTTGTTTTGTGAAAAATATGTATGAGAGGATCAAATTTTGCCATAACTTGAATTTCAGCATTTAGTAAATAATGTCATAATTTACTTGTAGCAAATATAAGGGCTAAACATTTTTAGCAATTTGTGTGTATCAGGTTTCATAATTGATTATAGTTTGACTAATGTAATACATAGGCTATTATTTTCCATTGTCATCTTGTTGAGCCAATAATATTGCAAGAGCATGGGTGGATGCAGCTATGTAAAGGATGAACAGTTTGTTTGGCATGGCAGGCTGTAAAACAGGTGGAGTTGCAAGGTATTCCTTCAAACTCTCAAAGGCATATTTACAATCCTCGTTCCAATCAAAAGGCACATCCTTTTTGAGGAGATGTGTGAAAGGTAATGTTCTATCAACTAAAGAAGTGACAAAACAACAGACGGCTTGAATTCATCCTTGTAATTTGCATAATTGAGAGATGTTCTTAAGAGGTGGCATGTTTATGATAGCATCAATTTTCTTTGTGTCCACCTCAATGCCTCTATGAGATATGATATACCCTAAAAAATTTCCACTATCTACTCCAAAGACACACTTTTTTGGATTTAGTCTCATGTTGTTGTAGACATGAAAAATATACTAATTGATCCTATACACCTGATCCTAATTACTAACACCAATTCATCATGAATCATCTTCTTTACTAACCATTTGATTAAATAATATTTATTTAATTAAATTCATCACATTTCATCTCTTAATTAAATAATTCATTTCGTTTGATTAAATCATCATATTCTCCTCTTTAATTAAATAAATCAAATTTATTTAATTAGCTTCTAAGGTCATCTCTTTAATTAAATAAACCAATTTTATTTAATTATCTTCTAATGTCATCTCCTTTAAATTAAATAAATTAATCTTTACATAATTTAGATCTAACACCATCCCCTCTGATTAAATAATTCCAACTTTATTTAATTAAATCTAATAATCATTTTCCTCTCATTTTGATTTAAATTAATCCAAAAGTCTAAGTCAAAGTTTCAAATTAGCTAATCTCCTTAATTAATCAAATCTTGATTAATCCTAATCTTAATCATTCAAATCCTCTATCTTTTGTAACTTACTCGTGAAAATCAATTTAATTAATTAATAAATCTTCAATTTTCATTCAAAAAGGCATCAAGGATGGAATATTCCCCAAATTTTAAATCTCCCCCCAAAATTACTTGTCCATCCAACAAGGCATTAAAGGCCTCTTACATGTCCTTTTCTTGAGCCAAGTGGCATTTATTTCATCCTTCATCTCCCTCCAACTTGTTAGTTCTCCAATTTTGAAATTCCACCTAATTGCATTAATGTGCACATTCATCCAAATGTGTTGTACCTTTGTCCATTCACATGTTGACAAGTGCCATTATGCTATCCGTTGGTGTTTGATCCCACATTAATCCATTTTGTATCATTCTCCATCATTATCTTCTATAAATAGTAGGCTCTCATTTGGATTTTGGATCCACAAGTTCATTCATAATCTTAGGCATTTTCATCCACAACTTGAGCAAGGTTATCATTTTCATGTTTTGAGAAATCTTCATCCATTTTCATCCATTTTTATCATTTCATAGCTATGTTATGGAGAAATTTTACCAAGGAGCATCAAATCTTCACCATTGATCATCAAGCTTGCAAGGAATTGGGAAAGGGCCATTTTCCACATCAAAATGGCACCAATTCCCCCATGGGATTAAGAGTTTGTTTATTTTGAGAAATATTAGATAGTTTTTATTCATGTTCTTCATTTATTTCTTGTTCTTGATATTTCAAATGAATCTTATGGGGAATTTTGTTTCTAACTTGCATAATGGACTAATATTTTGTTTGTTCTCCATGTTTGTGTAGGTCTAGGATCACCATTCACAATTGTATTTACACATTCATTCAAAGATTTTTCAAAGTACATTCACATTGTCTTGTCATGTTAAGGACTTGGCAAGGATGTCATCAACATTATCTTCCAACATTTTATGTGTGTAATCATGAAATATCAATGTCATTGCTCTTTGATAAGTTGTGCCTATATTCTTTAATCCAAAAGGCATCATAACCTAACAAAAAATTCCCAAAATAGTTGTGAATGTTTCCTTTTATTGATCTTGTGGGTTGATGAAGATTTTATTTGAACCAGAAAATCCATCCATGAATGAAAACAAAGCATGTCCAACAGTTGAATCCACAATCATGTCAATATTAGGAAGGGGAAAGTAGTCCTTTAAGGATGCTTTATTCAAGTCACGTAAATCTGTACATATCCTAATATGATTATCAGGTTTAGCAACTGCAACAATATTTGAGATCCAAGGAGAATAATCAATAGGGTGAATGAAACCTGTGTCAAGGAATTTTTCAAGTTCTCCTTTAACATGCAAATCTATCTTAGGATTCAATTTTTGTATCTTTGTCAAACAGGATTAGCGTTGTTTGCAAGAACAATGTTATGTGTTACTATCTTCAAGTCTATTCCTGGCATATCTAAATATTTCCAAGCAAATATTTTAGTAAAATCATGGAGCAAAAGTGTAGTATCCTCTTTTTCTTCATCATCAAGGCACTTCCCAATTTTAATAACCTTTTTGTTATCTTCTATGTTCATTGGTATATTAATGGTGTCTCCTAGGGGGGAGTGCATTTGATTTAGGGGATTCAAGAGCATATGGTTCCATGGTTTTCTCATTATCATCAGTATTTTGTGGCTTGGAACTTATCATAGTGTAGGTAACATTTCGTTTGGAAGAAGATGGTTTATAAATAGTACCTAACATTTGTTTCAAAGCTTCATCACTTTCAACATACTCCCAAGATGGTGGAGAATTCATATCAAGAAATTCATGATGTTTTAGTGTAAGCGTGGTTCTTCATTTACATGTGATGGTTTTGATATTGAGTGATGGTTGTTGAGTTTCTTTTGTTGTCTTAGAAAAGGAATATCCCAAACCAATCTTTGTTTCTTGTGTATTAGGTTCAATAGGGACACGAATTCCTTTTTCATTTTTTCCACATCCTTTACCATTGTATCCCAATTTTTCCATAAGCTCATAACTGTGTCCATAAAGTCTTTCCATTTCCTTGGGATTGGGTGGTTTTTGATAATCTATCTCATCAAAATTTGTTATGTAAGTTGTGTTTTCTTCCAAAGGAGATGAGATAGAGGCAGGCGAAGATTTTTGTAAATTCTGAGTTGACATAACTATTGGTTGCTCTTGTTTTTCATTTTCCTTGCGGGTAATTATGTATTCATCCATCAATGAAGGTGTAAATTCCAATGTTCCCCAATCATCATCTAAAATTTATACATGGATTCTTCTTCTTGTTTATTGGTCTCAAGAGGGTCAATATGAGATGTTGGAATTGAAGTATTCAAAGGATTGGTTCCTTTTTCAAGTTGCAAAAACCTCCTAGGCTTAGGGTCTATCTCAACTTGATATACTTTATTATTTTAGACATATTTCATTATGTGATCAAGAGTTAGAGGTACCACATGCATCTCATGAATCCATGGCCTTCCCAAGAGAAGATTATATGTGAAATCATAGGGCATGACATGAATAGGAGTTTGCAAGATAGCCACTCCAACTATTAAACATGTAAAGTGATTATACTGAGCGGTTGTTTTGTTGTGTTGTCAAATCCTCTAATAGATCAAAAATCAAGTTTAATTTGTGATTTATCCACACATAACTCATCTAGGAGTTTCACACTACACACATTGAGGGAAGAGCCATTGTCAATGTGGGTTTGCTTAATGCCCATTGTATTATATTGGGAAATGATCATAAAGGCCTCATTTTGTTTCCTTAATTCTAATGGAGGGATCTCATGTTGATGAAAGGTAATGTCTACATTAACTATATTGATTCCTTTTAGAAGAGCTACCACATCATTTGTGTTTGTACCAGGAGGAATCTCTATTTGTTGCAAAGTTGTTTGGAGCATTGAATGATAATTGGGTGAATTTTGAAGAACATCCCAAAGGGATATTTTGGAAAGGGTTCTCTTAAGTTTCTCAACAAGTTCATACTCTCGTAAACGAGGAGCACTAGGCAGTGTGGTATTGGATAAAGGTAAGGAGGTTTGTGTTGGTTGCAGTGGGTGAGGTTTGTTTCGAGTGTAATGTGTGTGTGCAACACCATCATGTTGTGGTGGATAAAGGGTAAAATCAAGTTTAGGTGGAGGTTGAGGTTGATGTGAATGTGGGTAAAGGACAAGTTGAGGTTGGATTACATTAAAATATTTTGTCTTTGGTTTCTCAGAACAAACCTTAGTGGATGGCTTGTTTGAGATGAAGTCCTCAAGGGCTTCATCTAACATACTCAAGTCATCACTACTAAAAGGTTTGGGCGATAAGTTGTCATTAATTGGTTTAGGTTTGTCATCACAAGCCTTAGTGGATGGACTTAGTGATAGGAAACCTTGTGAGGTTTGTTTTGAGTGTAATGTGTGTGTGCAACAAAATCATGTTGTGGTGGATAAAGGGTAAACTCAAGTTTAGGTGGAGGTTGAGGTTGATGTGAAGGTGGGTAAAGGACAAATTGAGGTTGGATTACATTGACATCTTTTGTCTTTGGTTGCTCACAACAAACCTTAGTGGATGGATTGTGTGAGATGAATTCCTCAAGGGATTCATCTAACATACTCAAGTCATCACTACTAAAAGGTTTGGGAGATAAGTTGTTGTTAAGTGGTTTAGGTTTGTCATCACAAACCTTAGTGGATGGACTTAGTGAGAAGAAACCTTGTAAGGTGTCATCTAATCTATCCAAGTCATCACTACTAAGAGGTTTGGATGATATGGTTGTCCTAAAATGAAGCATTTTTTTGATTGGTTCATTTGATGTTGTGAAATTTGTGCTTGTTTTTTTTTATGAATCTGATCTAAATGAACTAGGGACTAATGCTAAAAATGAACATTGTAAAAATATAATGCTATTTATGATTGCCATTAAAAGGAATAATATTAATGCTAATGATTGAAGTATAATAGAAAATAACTGCAAATAAATAGAACAATAACTGAATCTAACAATAATTACAAGAATAGGAAATAGAATGCAAAAAAGCAAAAATGCAAAATTTACACTAGGACTAAGTCACCCAAGGTGGCGAATTAGTCCTAGTAGGGTAATTTTTTAAGTTTTTCTAAATTTTCTGATGAATATGAATGTGTTTGGTACTATTTCAAGCAAATCTATAGTGTAAATGTAGAATTTCACTGTTGTGCAATGAAATTGAATGCAATAATGCAAGCTAAAATGAGCCTTTCACTAGTGCAATTTTGAAAACCCTAGGATGCAATTTAAACAATGCAATGCTTAATGCAATGCAAATGAAATATAGGATGCACTTTAAATTAGAATCAAAGATGTTCAAAAGACGGGTTCACCAAAATGTCGACAATGATTTTGGATTTCCCAACTGCTTTAACTCCTTTTAAGGTTTTTCACCTAAAAGGAGAAAGGAATGGGGTCCAAAATGCTAATTTCTACACTCAATATTAATGTAAATAAAATTTAATATATCTAATTATGATTTACTAATGCACCAATCTAAAAATAAAGTGATTTAATGATGCAAAACCTAAGGAATGCAAAGTGTTAGAAAACACGCTGTGATATGCAGAAGGATGAAACAAATGTAATAAATGACAAAATAAATTTGAAAGAAAGAAAATTTGCACCTATAAATTGTCTAGAGATTGTAGAGACCTCTAAAATTCTAGAAATTTTCATTTTTGAGCCAATTGGGACACTTACACCAGGCTGGGTGACTTAGTCCCAGACTAGGGAAACTACCCAAAAAGTTGTTTCTGCCAAATGGGTACTTGAAACTATAATTTTTTTTGAAAAACCAGTGCAATGGGACTAAGTCATCACTATGGGTGACTTAGTCCACTTTGTATTTTTTTCAAATCCGAAAGTGGAAACAAAATCCCACAACCTGCACTCTATTTTCTGATGGGAATCTAGATCTGAATCTTCAAAAAACCCTGCAAAACATAATATAATTTGATTTCTAATGGTGGGTTTACCTCAGTCAAACCCCTAGTTGGTATTTAAACTTTGTGAGAGATAAAATCTACATAAAACCCTAGCCCTAAGTGTG
This sequence comes from Sequoia sempervirens, assembly GCA_007258455.2. Classification (NCBI taxonomy): domain Eukaryota; kingdom Viridiplantae; phylum Streptophyta; class Pinopsida; order Cupressales; family Cupressaceae; genus Sequoia; species Sequoia sempervirens. Next base: position 156,264 of record VDFB02348293.1, on the reverse strand, counting down.
TCTAAGACTAGGAAAAGCTGAAATGAGACAAAACCCTATTCTAATGTGCTAGAATAAGATAAGCAAATGGAACTTGAATGATCCAAGACTTCAATCTAAGAAACCATACAAAATTTCAAATGAATGAAAATGACATGAAAATGTTATGCAAACCTTAAATCTAAAGATAGAGAGAAAATGGAAGATGGAATCACTTTGAAAACAAGTCATTAGGTGTGATTTGATGGCTAGTTGCATCTCCTCAATCTAGATTTCTCCATGATTCACCATAGGCATCCATGATCAACCATTTGCAATGTGAGATCTTGAAAAAAATGTGAGCTCAAAGACCTACAAAAACCCTAGTTTGTTGCCTTTAAGCTTCAACTTTGTTGTAGATAGACTAATTAACTTCTTGTGAAAGATACTTTGCTCTTGACATTTGATTTTTACTTTGTAAAATGACTAGGAGATGTGAAAAATGACCTAAAAACATGTATTTATAGGCATTAACACTGAATTACTCATTATTTTAACTTCATAGGCTGACATCCCTCAAGAATTTGAATTAGATAAGTGATTTTCCTGCTCAAAAGTGGAAAATACCCCAAAAGGGACTAAGTCACCACCTTGGGTGACTTAGTCCCACCAAGGATTTTTTTGGTGGGTTTCATGAAATTTGAGTGGTTTGAATGTTTCTTGTTAGGATTTAAGTGATTTTTGAGTGAAATAGGCCTTAAAGTCCAAAGTCATGAGCATTAGGGGCCTATAAATGCAATTTTTAAGGAGTGATTGATGCAAGGGTGTCTAAAATAGGACCTAGTTAGGTCACAAATTGTACTTTTTGCAAAGGAGTACATTTTTTATGTCCACAATACTGTTCATTGATCTCATGGTGGGATGAAAAGACCACTAGTTCAAATTAAGTTAGCTTAGTTTGTAAAAGTCAACTGTAAACATCCATTTACATCATCCAACCAAAACCAGCCATGTGGAACCACTTCCTAATGATATGTGGGCTCCACCATCTCATTGTCACTGAAGCAAGAAACCACGCACCAACTTTCCTGCTTCCTCATGAATCTTAATCCTTGTGCAACTTCAATCAATTGGAAGATGAGGAAGGGCTGAGATTAAATCTCCCACCCTCAACCTATGCATGTCTTAACACAAGTTCACCCACCCATGCACGTAATCCCTTGGTACAACTGACAGTCATGATTAAAAGATACATTTTTTATTACAACACGTGCCTCTAGAATTCCCTTTACTAACTATAACTTTAAAACCTCCAATCTATGGTGAAATATTTCATTAATTTTCTAATGTTTCCTTTCTAGCTCAAGTGACACCATGCGACATTCTCTTGTTTCCCTGTTGAGAGATGAGTGGAAGAGATGGGTCCCCCATGAGAAGGAAGAGAGTGGTTGAGATTATCCCACATCATCCACCTTCAACCATCAATCTCATACAAACAAAGTGTTTGCTTCCTTCACTGCCTAGTGGGTCCTTTTAACAATGGGACACACTGCATCTGCTTGTTACCTTGTGATATTATTTAAAAGCCAAAATAATTTAGATGGGGAGGCAGGGAACACTCCAAATGAAGCCACGTCATTTCATGTCCACCATTGATGTGCCCCATCTCATTGCCTACTAAATTTTCAAGGATGTTAGGCCCTCTCATGCAAAAGATACCTGCCATCCCATTATAATATTTTAATGCAAAACAAAATCTAACTGGGGTGCAAGGAGTGGCCAAGATGATTTCTCGGTGATTGAACTATCTTCATAAAAGATGAAATCTACACATGTCAATTTGTTAGTTCATAAAAGGGTGCATGACTAGGAAAATGTTGGGAGAAGACATAAAGCCTAAAGATGAAACCTTAGACCTAGAAAATATTTTTTTGACTTGTTACCCACATATTATAAAGGCAATTTATTATTAAGATGACGGGTAATGATGGGATTCCTAGGATTCAGGGGCCGGTCAACAAAACGATCCAAAAGGCACAAATCACAACTTAATTGATTGAGAAGTGACAAGGGGTCAATGATGAAACATAACAATTGTCGAAGACATCAAACTTAGGGGTTTTTAGGAAGGGTTTTAGTAACACAAACCCTAAGGAATGATATTGACTAAATCCCTAGGTCCCAAGAAATAAAACTTAACCAAATTTCACATAATTTAGAGATGGAACACAAAGAATTTTATGGATTTCATCACTTTGTAACGACTAAAGGAGCCTTTTGGAAGGTAGGAGAATCCTCACCAACAAATGGAAATGGTTTTTGTCTCCTATGAAATTCTCCCTCATATTTGGAAATGTAAATGTAACTACCTTTGGGCACATTTTGAAATTGAAATTCAACTATATGTCAAATGTAAATGTGACTAAATGTGTAATTTGGCCCAAAGCTTGTTTGCTCCCTCATTCTTATAAAAGGGAATTCAAGGCCAATTGTACGATTCTTTAGTTGAAAGAGCTTTTGAAATCATGTAAGATAATTTTGTAATTCAAGCACAAAGAAATAGAGTTAGTGTTGAGTCTTAGGTGTGAAATAAAGTCTGTAATAGGCATAATGGTTTTATAATAATGATTGAATTTGAATGATAAAATGCATATTCTAGAACATATTCTCTCCTCCTATATTTTGTCATATGAATTACTAATAAAATGATCAAGGATCCTTCTATTGGTCTTCAATTGTTTTGGTTGAATGTATGATTTTGTCTCTTCTTTAATTCAAAGAATTAATTAAAATGCTCTGATGGAATCATAGGCTTGTATGAATAAATTATCATATTATTAATAATTTCATATTTTAATTGTGTTAAAACTTAAATATGTACCTAGTGATTCATATACATGATTCATCACTCAATTCAATGCTTAATAACATATTAACAATAGTAGCATATACAACAATGAACATCAACAATCATTTAATGTGTATCTAGTAGTTGAAACCAGACTTTTTCTTCAAATGATAAAATAAATAAGACAGATAATTGAACATCAACACATTACTGAAGTCTGAATTTGAGTTTTTTTATTGATTTTCACATGGAGAGCATTGAGGCACTGGCAATGCAAAATCTTGCTCAAAGAAAACTTTGCATAGAGCCAAGTTGGAACTTGGAAACTCATATTATCAAAAATCAAATCATTGTATCGCATCTTCTAGTAACTTCCACTATTTAGGTGGTGGAATTGTCATTTGTTCTAACTGATGTTGTTTGAATTGAAGATTTGTTAAAATTTCATGATTGAAATTGGAACCTATCTTGAATTCTTTAGTTAATTTTGCATTCAAGGTTATCAATGGTTTGATAGAATCCAAGTAGTTCACCACATCTGGGTTTCAATTAAACTAGTCCAAATAAATCTTCCTTGCACCCTCCATGTTCTTTATGAAATCATCCTTTCTAATGAATTGCTCATTTGTGTCAAAATCCTCTAGCAACCAAGCTCTATGAAGTTCCTTACCTTTTGATCCACCTTCTTCATCTTGTCTTCAAACAAATGCAAACATTCCTTTGTTTCATGAATTCTCAAACACTTTTCAATGATAGATGACAATGTCACTAAGGTAGCAAGCCTATTCTTAATCCCTTTTGATTTCAAATCATTGTCACTAGTTTTGTAGATTGTTTGTTGAACTTGATTTGTAGATTCTCTAAGCTAGCACATTTTTGTTATCCACTAAATATTTGTTGAGCTTCTTATAATGTAGTCTAATAGCATCAATCAATTCAAACATGCCACACAAGTGATCAATCCTTTGCATTATTTCATCCTAGATCTTTTGTTTCATATACCTCATTGTTTCTCTACAAAATGCAAATAACTTATTTTGACAAGAGTTAATTTCATTTTTTGCTTCCATTATCTCTACCTCCAATCTTTTATTTCTTTTTCTCTTTCTCCAATTTTTGTTCCCACTGTGCATTTCCATTCACAATGATTTTTCTTAATTTTTCTGAAGTGGATTTTTCCTCATCATATTTATTGTTGCTCTCATCTAGCATTTGCTTCAATTCATTCACTTCTCTCTCATTTTATTTATCATCTTTGCTTGTTGATGCAGAGGCATATTTTTTTATTCTTTTTTCTAATTCATTGCTCTTTTTATCTATTGCTTTCCTCTTTGCTTTCTCATTTGCTAGGTCTTCCTGTAACTTTTCTATTTGAGTCTGCAACCTTTTTTTCTCTGTATCTTTCATTAGCAATGATGTGTACACCAATTCATTTTTCTTCTTTGATACATTAATTTTGTTAGTAGTTTTGAGTCTAGAAAAATCCAATTGAAAACTGCTCACCTGGAATTCATATTGATCCATCTAATTTGTTGGTTTATTTTGAACTGTGGGAACAACAATTGTGTAATACATGATCTCTTTATTTGTGTCAAATCTTGGTAATACCATGGTTGTTGTAGGCTTTGAAGTTACAACAAATGCACTCTCCATTAGTTGCTTCTTTTCTTTTTTATATAAGTTTGATTTATTTTTAAATACTTCAATGTAATCAAAACATGGGACACAGGAACAATGGAATGCTTGAATGGTGAATGAATAGTACTTTTAGTTGTTAATGATGTCACAACCACACTAACTTGTAGTGGGTGAGTTCCTAGAAATAACTCCTTTGTGGTGGATCCACTGGCAGTGTGACTTGGACCTGTCAAAATCCTATGCCTCTTCAGTCACTTGGTGTTTGTGTGGTATCTTGTATTGTTGTCCTCTTGTGTGTATTTTTTTGTTGTAGCACATGTTGACCACTACTAGTACTACTACCCATACCATATCCACTAGTGGCGGTGCTAGTTGCAATAAGCTCTCCACCATGGGCATGTCCTTGTTGTGATTTTTTATGACCATGAAGATGAGGATTTGAACCTCTAACAAATTGATTTGTATGCCCTTGGTCTAATTTTCCACCTCCAATCCAAAGGCTATATTTATCAATTAGTTTTCTATGCTCTACATCTATTACAATCCAAGAGCCTTGTCTTTGGCACCCCAAAGGACCACCTTCATAACCCGTTTTTTCAGCCATGGCTACTTCTGAAGTATATGCTTCTTTTGTGGCCTTACTTAAACTAGGTTTGAAATTGACATGGATTTTTTCTTCCCTATAATTATTAGATTCATCATTAGTTTCTTTATCTTCATGTTCATCGAGATGCTCTATATTCCACAATTTTCTAAACTTGCGATCTTCTTCATTATCTCCATACTTTGCAAGAGCTCTTGGATCACCTAGCTCCTTCCTCATAGACCAAAAGGAAATATTTTTTTATCGTGATCAATTTTTATCTATAACTTCCTTATCTAGAGAATCTAGTAATTTTACTCTACTAGATGGTTTATCACTTTTTCCATAAAAATTGTTGTACCTCATAATTGTCTTTCAATGCAATGCCATAATTTTTGCTAACAATTGTTCAAAGGAAATACCTTTCTCAACAGAACTTTTCTCCATTGCTATTTTGACCTCATTCCAAGAATCCTTGTTTCTCAAGTTTTCAAGCAAGGGTTTACTTTGATGTTGAATTCTACTTCCAACATTCTTATTGGCCACAATCATTGATTTAATGGTGTCACATGGATCATACTGCTAGTGACAAACAACATCAAAATTTAAAAAATTTAAAAGATTATGTGCCACACTAAATGCTTTTCTCTCAAATGTGAAAAAGGTAAAGAAGGAAATGAGGTATTCTTCTACTGATTGACAAAGTGTAGTTCATCAGTACTATTCATTTTCCTTACATATTCCAATGCAAAAACCCTTTTTGTCAAATGTATTGGAAGTTTGTATGGATCTACTCTTGATCCATAAAATCTTAGCACAGTATATTCTTCTATTAAGTACCAATCAGACAATTGTATTTTTTTCCTAGTTGAATACAATTTCTACATGGCATAGGCAATCTAGGCATTAGAGAATCTCAATGTATTAGGCTTAATTTGATAGGCAGAAGTAGGGTTTTGATGTTAGAAGGTTGGGAAGTGCTACCAGTCAGTAAAATTCATTGACTTGGACCCCATATGATCTTTTTGAAGTCTAGGAATGAATTTTTGTGGTTCGGAGAAGGAGAATCATATAATTTCTTTGTAAAAGAGGCCTAATTGGGCTTAAGGGCAATGTAGCAGTCCATTTTAGAAGTTGATGATCTGAAACAAGTCTATGCAAAAATTGGATATGTTAAAGAAGAGCATAAAGGTTATTCTAAAAGGTATTCCTTTCATGATTTTGAATCCTTCTCTAAAAGATATGTTGAAAAATCACAGTTTGGAATGCTACAAGCAAGATTGAAGAATTTGTGAACAAACAAGAAGTTAGGATTTTCAGAGTGGAAAGATTGGTCAAGGTTGATTGAATTGTGATTTATAGACAACCTCCATCCATTCTATACATCAAATTGGTATCAGAGCATAGGTTTTGATCATTTGAAGGAAAGAGGCTGAAGTTTGAAGGAAAAGATGCAATTTGGAGGGAACAAGATGCCTCCAAAGGTAAGTGCAGTCATTGCTAGGGAAATAAATGATGAGTCCAGTTTATGATTCAATTTTGATAGAAATTTATTGTCTATTTTCCATAGTTTTAATAGAATTTGATGATTGGATGTTGATCTTTTTATGATATTTCCTCAAAACCATAAACATTGGGCATAAGCTTATTTCTTCAATCTTTAATGACATTAACATGCTATATGAACTATCTGTGTTGATTTTACATGTATATTAATGAATGCTACTTTAATATGGTTATGGATATACAATTGTTGTTCATACTAATATTGTTTTGCAGATATAATTAGCTACCTACATAATTAAAGGATATTTTTCCAGCTGGTCATTTTCCATAATGGTCAACAAGGTGGTCATTCAAAAGTAAACAAAGGGAAAACTCACAATGGTGGGAGATTCCTCATTCAAATAAAAATTGTAACCACCTTGTAAATGGTATTAATTGTCGATTGAGTGAATATAGGCATCACTGTTGTGCTAAATCTGCATTGGGGTAAGCATGTCTGACCAGATTCCATGTATGAGTAATCGCCTCTCTACTTTTCATGATTTCCCTAAGTGGCGCCCTCCTAATCTATTGGAGTTGGCTGTCTTGCTAGGTGATTAGTTAGTAGCTTTTCTCTCTATAAATAAGACTCAGATGCTCCTTCAAAAGAGGTTGCTTAATCTAATGATGTACTCACATTCTTAGTTTTTCAAGCAATACGATTATGCTGCTCCATTGTACTATTATTTTTCAATGAATAAACTGAAGTTATGAGTTCATACATCTGATTTTACATTTTTCTTAAGGAATACTCATCCAAGGGGGCCCACTTGGCGAGAATTTTTTCCTTTAGCTTAGTTGTTACTTTTTGTTTAGTAATTAGTTAAAAATATGGCATTGACTATTCCTACATCCACTAGAATTCCATTTTCTGACTATTTGTACAACCAAAGAAGACATAGTAGTTCTTGTTTGTTTGCTCAGATTTTTATTTTTGTCATGTATTTCATCTTATTTTAGTTGTTGGTTGATGCTCAACACTTATGTTATTGCTTTTGAAGCAATTTACCTTCGGTATTATGTTTTTCTTAGTTGTAGAATGAATATGGCTACTTTGGATCCTTAGTGCACATACTATGATGACCCATTTCAAGTTCACATCCCTAGGTTGACAAGTTAAATGCACCTTCATGATTATTGAAATAGCTATTCAGATTAGATTCCCAATATCTGAATCACAATTGTAAAGGCTTAGTTGTTAGATCATTGTAGGAGGTCAACACAAAGTTGATGGTCTCAAGATGGTGTCAAACTAGGAGTTCTTTGGAGTCATTGATAGTTTTTTTGTTGTAGTATTTTTGAAAGTTTGTTCCTAGTAGGAAGAGGGTTAGGTGAGTAATGATCCACCATTCAAAGGTGATGATGATGAGTGAGATAGTTGATAGTGAGTTGATGGTTAATGCATAGAGGTTTTTCAAGGGAGATACCCCTGACGTGAAAATGGAATTGTCCATGTATAGTGGGAAGATGGATAGTGAAGAGGTGTTGGATTGGGTTGATGCACTAGACAATTAATTTGAATACATGGAGGTAGCATATGAACAGAAGGTAAAATTTTCTAAAACTAAGTTGAAAGGCCCTACCCTAACTTGGTGGAACTATGTAGAGGAAGAGAGTGAAAAAGAGCAAAGAAAAAATCAATTCACGGGATAGGATGGTGTCTAAGGTTAAGAATCAATTCTTGCCTGGTGACCATGCAATTCAAAAATTTAGAAAGTTACAAAACCTCAAGCAAAAATAAATTGATGTCATAGCCTACATAGAGGAGTTTCATAAATTGAACATTAGAGCGGGTCATGTTGAGGATGAAACTTAGAAGATAGCAAGGTATATGAATGGGTTAAGGTTCAATATTCAAGATGAGTTGAGTCTTGCCACCCCTAGAACTATGGAAGAGTGCTTTCAATTGGTTATTAGGGAAGAAGAGAAGTTAAAAAGAAGGAAGGAAAAACAAAGTAGAGGCAGAGGAAAGAACTTCAGGGGTAGAGGATCCTTTGGAGGAAGAGAACAAACACAAAATGCACAAGGTGAGACAAGTGGGGATTGAGAGCAAGGCTCAGAATACAGAGGTGGTTTCAAGGGTAGAAGATATAATAGAAGAGGTAGATTTGGTGGACAAGATAGAGGCTCAAATACCTTCTCAGGGAGATGCTACCAATGTAATTAATTTGGCCATCAAGCATGGAATTTTTTGGAGAAACAACCTACTACATCACATGGTGGTCAAAGGAGAACATAGTTAGTGCAAGAGGAAGATTTTGAGAGTGTTAAACTTCCTTCTCAACATGTTGCTCCTAAGTGTTGATGTTTTTTGCACAGCAACAACTCAGACAGAATATGAAATCCTATCTCTCTTGAAAGGTAAATCTCTATCAGCAAGCCTCAAGAGATAACCCCAAGGTCTCTAATGTTAGGTCTTGACAATGCATAAACAACTTAGTGATAAATGTGAAAATGTTGGTAATCACAATGGGACCTTACTACAATAAAAATATTGAATCTCCAATCTATTAGATTTAGCAATAAGATGATACTTCAATCCTAAATCTAACCTAAGGACAAAAGAAATAACAAAAGATAAGGGTTTCAGAAATATTTCTATATTAAATACTACTCCTAAGATTAACAATGTAGATGATGAACACTCGAAATGGACCAATCCCTCAGAAACCAATTTGTACTTGACCCAGATGGATCTACAATCTTATAGAAATAGTGCAATCTTCTAAGGTGTTAAGATTTTCAGATCATGAGAATTCATTCAAACAACCGTATCGTAATTGAAGTGAACAAACCCTCACAATTGAACTAAGCACAATGAATATAAATTCTAGGCTAACTTTGCAGAGCAACTAACAATTAGTTGGTTGCGAAAAGTATGGACTAGGTATTGTTGCAACACCTCAAATATCAAACCATAAACATCATTGAATCAAATCTAACTTTAAATACTAAACTATCAAATTTCCTCAAAGCAATTCTAAAGATAGAACAAGAAGAACCATGCAAGATAAGAAGGACACAAGTATGGCACCAAATCACAATTTCATTACTTACAACAAATTATCCACTGTAGCAACAATTTCAGCTTTCAATTACAATATTTGCTTGAGAACAACTACTTGCTAATTCTTGCTCTACTAATTTGCTCTAATATCAACTATCTCTCTATTTGTCTATGTCTATATTTCTTAACCCTTACAAATGAGGAGAAATTCCATATTAATAGAAAACCTCCAAAACATGTTGACCAAGAGAAATTCAAATAAGATAAAAACATGCATTAAATGCATGAATTTCATCCAAGTCAGCCTGGGATCCCCAATGTAGATTAGACCAATGCATGCAAAAATAATAGGGAAGCACAAATCTCGATGTAGCCCATCATTAACTATCTTTCCCTTTGTATTTATTTTGATCCAGCATTTCATGCACCTTCAAAAGCACCCTATCCAAGTCAACCATGGGTGGTAAAGGAAAAACCTTAAGTCGGCTCTCAATTGATGTAATATCCTCCATTGATTGTTTTACCGATTTATCCCACTCAACCTTATATGTCAGATATTTATCAATCACAACAAGGTAAGTAGCCACATCATCTAACTGGTGTTCAATAATAGGATCATCACTAACTGGAGCATAAACATCATGCCACCACCTTCTCAATTGTTCCAAGCTCAAATACTTAGGCGCAATCTTCCTTCTTCCTGTCATTATCTCAAAGAAGGCAATACAGCCATTGTAAACACCAGCTAGAGTATCATCAATATGCCTTCTTTGTTTATATATTTTTCTCAAAACCTTCTGTCTAATTTTTAAGGCCTCAAACCATTCCCAGGGTTTGGCAACCCTGGAGGAGGGAAGAATTTTATCACTCACTAGCCTATCCTTGGTATGCTCCATGATGGTTTTGTTTTCTACAATAGGAGATCTATATCTTCATTGTCCTGAGCTAATACCTCCTCCAACCAATCATCTACCCTCATAGAATCCTTCCCAAATGATAAAATTTCTCTGATAGCATCATTCCCTTTAGTCTAAACCCCTTGCAACCAATTGGTAGTAGCGAGAGTGGTAGCCTTCATCTTCTCCAATTCAGTAATAGTTTCCTTAGGGAAGAGGTTTGCGATAGAAGATGAGGAGCTAATAGACTGCAAGGGTTTCATTAGATCTTCTAGACATTTCTTAAGTCTATCATTCTCTTTCTTTAGCTCATGCTTAGTTTGAACCTCCTTTCTTAGTCTTCCCAAAATAATTGTGCTAGAACCCTAATACTCTTCAATGTCTTATTCCATGGAGGTAGGCCCTAGGTTGATGGTCTACATGTTGTAATCACCTCCAGTCACCTCATCTTTGTTCTTATCAGGAACAGGAGTGGCAATGTGGACTACTTTTTTATTAGCTTCATCCCTCTCAATCTTTGAAATCACCCTAGCCTTCTTTTACCTTTATCCTTTCCAATATTGGCTAGCAGCTCATCCCAATTGGGTGGGGTATCTTCCACAACAAACTGTTTTCTCCTTATTTCTTTATCCAACCAATTAAGAACAATGGATTCCAATTGCACTTTAGTCTGTCCCACTTCCTCTTGCTAACCCTTGGGTACTTCTTTATCCAAATTACACTTCTCAGGAGTTTCATTTTCCTTACTCTCTTTTTCTTCAATGTGTTCCTCTTTATGCTCAGGTAATGGAACCTTCACTGCTTCTTCCTCTCTTGGAGGTGAGATGACTTCCTCAGTTCTCATGGGTGAATCCTCATAGGCCACCAATGGAGACTGTATTACTTTTTCAACTTTTTCCTCTGTACTATAAAGGTCACCCTCATGAAATTCCTCTCCCTCAATATCTGGATGATCCTCAACTTTCTCAGATTCCCCTGGTTCATTTTGAGCTTCATGGGAAGAAGGAACATCATCATGCTGCTCATCATGAGAAGTAACTGGAGGAGGATCTACTTTGGGCACACTATCCTTAGGAGAGGGAGTCCTTGACTTCCTTGTGTACACCTGTGTCTTTTCTCCTGAACTTTCTACATTCACCATAGGCAGGGCAACTTCTTCCTGATCCTTAGAGCCTGCCTTTTCTAATAATCTTATGATTCTTCTCCTTTTAGGCACAGGAACATTGACCTCAAGATTCTGCTTTTTAGTTTCTTCCTTACCGTACTTCTTAGCCCTTAACATTTTCTTAGCGATTGGCTTTCTCTATTTTTCTATTCCTTGGGCTTGCTCCTCTTGAACACCCTTAATATTGATCTTGAAAGGGAAGCCTACCTTTTCTTTTCCTTTAGGATCTTATTCTGATCATTCTTCAGAAGTAGAATGAGGGTCCAAATCCCCCATTAGATCAAAGGTGCACTTCACTCCCTCACTCTCTAGCTCCCATATCTTATGTTTTAGCCACATCCTAGTATATTTGGTGACTGGATCCATTATCTATCCCAATTCTATTTTTTCTTCTTCTAGCCAATCCACATCACCAATTGGCCTATCCTTTACTACTTCATAAGCATGGCCCTGAATTAGATTTCCATCATCCTTGATTTGATCCAAGATTTCCCTCACATTGTATAATCAAACTGATTCTACTAGGAGCCAAGAGAAATTTTTCTTCCTTACCTCGTATTCATCACTGCAATTAGCCCAGTAATCTTCTAATTCAACCTTATGGTTGTATTCCCTGCTGGCTCTCTTTTGGGCTTCACCTATGATGTCGAACCTTGATCTCTTGGAGTGGAAGGATAAGCCAAGAGCACTTATCTCCTCTTCAAAAGCCTAGGCAGAACTGATGGAAGGACAAGCCTCTCTAGTGCCAATCCTTAATGGGAAATCTCCACCAAAACCATTTTTATGCTTATCCCTCTTGACAATGGCATCAAAGTCACATATCTATCTAGTGACTTCCAAAAGTAGAATGTGATTAGTAGGGTACCTTGGAAGTCTGTAAGGAGCCCTTTGGCAACCATCAACCCGGATGTATGAGAAATTTGGGAAGTGAATAAACCATGCCCCATATTTCTTCATGAGCTTCTTTTCTTGGTCCAAAATTCTTACATGTTCTACACCCTGAAGTAATCTAGTGATATGCATGGTGAATGCATCATTCACCCTCCTATAGCTTGAGCTTCCTAGGTGAAATTGAGGGTAAACCTCATAAATGACATCCTGTCCAAAGATTCCCCTTGTGCTCAATCCTTTGTAGGGGTGAAATCTCACAAGTGCATAGACCAAGTATGAAGTCATTTTGAAGGTCTTGGTTTGCAACACATTGGATAGCTACTCATGGATCACCTTGCTAATCACACCATCCCAATGATAGTCTATTTGTTCTTGTTCCATCCTCACAATAGCGTGGCACATCCAATTCTCAAACATACCTACATTCCTTAATTCAACCACCCTACTAAGCAATGTGATGGCATCATAGTATTCTTTCTTGAACTTTTCTCTGAACAACTGCTTGGGCAGTTTGGAATAATGGGACTTGGGCTTCTTTAGCTAGGAATTGATAAGCTGTTGTGATTTCATAGTCTCCTCTTCATAATATTTCTTAGATGCTTCCATGTTGAATGCCACCACATGAGACCTATCTGGCATATCAAAAGTTTGGGCTATGGAAACTGGATTCAGATTTGCTACAACTCTTCCTTGAGGACCAATAATTTTGTGTCCTGATCATAGTGTCTTGTACACTCGAGGACAAGTTCATAGCATTGGACTATGGAAGGAAAACTAGCTACATGTGACAAGATTGACTCCTTCATTCTTCTAGCCACCATGGGAAGATCATCTGTTGCCATTCTTCCTTTGAACTCCTCATAGTCCCATAGTCCAACATTGGTATCTATTACTTCTAACCAAATAGAGGTAATCTTACTCTCTGGTATTTTTCTTTTGATGTCCATTTTAATCCTTTATGCTTTAGACATTGAAGGCCTAGTCACCATCTTGCTAGACTCATACTGCACTCAACAAAGAAAACATAGTAAAAACCACAAGAAGCCAAAGTTAATATGTCAAAATCATCATTAAAATGAATCCCATACAATCAAGGTGTTATTAAATCTCATACAAAATGATCATAACGAACTTCAAGTTTCAGGACCATCCACAGAATCCAAGTCGGGAGGAACTCCAGGAAATTCCAAGCCAGACGGATTCCAGCGGAATGAACATGAAAGTGCCTACTAGCAACTAAGTCTGGCCATTATCAATCAATAAACGATATATGAGATATCAAAATTAATCATAAAATGCACCATCACCTATTAACACATCATGCTATTTCATAATCTGTGATATTCCATTAGATTTCGAGAGAATCCGCATGAGACGGATTTCTATCAAGGAGAAGGCGCTTTGTAAAATTTGGAAAAAATGGGGAACCAAGGATTCAGGGAAAATCCGGGTCCAAAGGAAATCCACAGACAAGACAAAACTTTGAAAGTATGTGGATTCTGGGAAAACAAAGGGGATCAGGAAAATCCACCAGAGCCATAAAAGACCAAACTGAGGATGAAACCTAAAATTTGGCATTAAATCACAATTTGGCCTAGATTAACGGATCGATCATGAATTTCAAGGTTTTAGGCCTGAGACAGGTTTAATATTAACCTTTTATAAATTTTCCTAGCATTCTAGGCCAATTCATAGGTAGACTAAAGTTAAATGGTGATTCCCTAGGTATCAAACCCTACAAATCCACCATTAATGCACAGGCAAGCTCAGAATTTGACTATTTTAATTGCTAAGTATTACTAGGGAAATTCACTACTCTCAAGCAAGATACTTCATAATGAAAATGAACAAACGACCTCAAAACCTACTTGGGAGATGATGAATAAAGCGATATCAAGTAACCCTAGCATCAAATGTTAAAGATACAAAAATTTGAACTCTGAACATGTCTAGAACATCAATGCATCAAGGACCAGTCACTTTCATCAATTAAAAGAGACAACATGTGCATACCATTTGATGAAGCGAAATCAATCCCAGAAACAACAAATGAAAATTTAATAGTGCCTAGCAAAGACAACAACAACAATATCCAAGGAATCACCAACCAAATCAAATAATTCACAAACTCAATGCTCCAAATCTAATCCAGTACTTCCAAGAACAAACTCTTTAGCTCAATCGATCACAAACAATGAAGTATAATGACACAAATGTTCTTAAAATTGGTTAAATACACTATTCAAAGCTTGTATGAAGAACATTAATGCCTTTGACAAGACAGCTAAGAAAATTCGAGAACCCGACGAGAGGACAAAATTCAAAAAAAATTGGCCCATAGGAAATTCCACGAAGACCAAAAATCTCTAAACTGCAGCATTCAGTAGGAACTCAAGCAGGATCCGAGAAAATCCAAATGGGGTGGAAAATCCCAAATCAGGATAAAAACCCAAAATTCACCCAAACCTTAAGATTTTCAACGAGATAACCTAGGGGGGTCACTTAGGCAAACAAAGTAAATATTTTAAGCACATGCCAAAGAAAAATAAATCTTCAAAATGGAAGGGACAAGACACCAAAAACCAAAGTGAAAGAGGGTCCCTACTTTCAATGGGGCATGTGAGGTTGGAGAATTCTTGATGATGAGGACACTACTCAAGGTTCCTATGGTGAAGGAGCCTCCACAAAGAAAGTTGTTGTTTAGAACCACTTGCAAATCTCAAGGCAAGGTATGTAAGGTTGTTGTTGATTTCGGTTCAACTAATAATTTGGTTTCTTTGGAAATGGTTGAAAAGTTAAAGATGAAAAGGATCCCACACCCCACACCTTACAAGGTCTCTTGGTTGAATAAGGGTCAACAATTCTAGGTTGATGAAAATACATTGAGTTTAACATTGGGGGATACAAAGACAAGATCTTGTGTAACATCATCCCAATGGATGTTTGTCACTTGTTGTTAGGAAGACCCTGGTAGTATGACATAAAAGCAAAACATGATTGGTAGAAAAATACATATATGATTGAAAAATATGGAGTGTCATTTACCCTTACCCCTTTGCAAGATAAAAACCTAGATAGACAAGTTGGGTCAAGTTTCATGTTGGTTGGGGAGAAATAATTCCTGAAAACCATGAAGTAAGAAAGTGGACAGGGGTATGCAATCATAATCAGACCTACATTTGTCCCCACAACAACAAAGATGGAAAATTTCCCTAAGGAAGTAAAAATCTTGTTGAAAAAGTATCAAGACATTGTTGTTGATGAACTCCCTAGTTCTTTTCCACCTATAAGGGATGTGAGCCACCACGTAGACTTGAAACCAAGAGAAAATTTACCAAATAAGGTTGCATACAAAATGAAGAGATAAGGAAACAAATACAAGAATTATTAGATAAGGGTCTCATAAGGGAAAGTTTAAGTCCACATGTTTTCCCTACTATGTTGGCACCTAAAAAAGGTGGAGAATGGAAAATGTGCACCAATTCAAGGGAAATCAACAAGATAACTATAAGGTATAGGTTTCCAATACCTAGAATGGAGGATTTGATGGAATTTTTAGGAGGGGATTGTTACTTTATAAAGATTGACCTTGAAAGTGGCTATCATCATATTAGGATAAGAGAAGGCGATGAGTGGAAAACTACCTTTAAAACCAGTGAGGGGTTGTATGAATGGATGGTAATTTCATTTGAATTGTCAAATGCACCAAGAAATTTTATGAGACTATTGAAGCCTTTCATAGGAAATTTTTTTAGTTGTATACTTGGATGAAATTCTTGTGTTTAGTAAGACCAAAGAAGAACACTTGCAACATTTGGACATGGTGTTGAAAAGGTTAAATGAAGAAAAATTGATGATCAACTTGAAATCATGTGAATTTATGGAGTTAGTCTACCTTGGTTTTGTGATTTCAAAAGGACCTTTGAAGTTGGACCCTAGCAAGGTAGAAGCAATTCTCAGTTGGCCTACTCCAAAATCAGTTAGTGACGTAAGAAGCTTCCATGGTCTTGCTAGTTTCTATAGAAAATTTGTGAGAAATTTTAGTCATATATTATCTCCTATTATTGATACAATTAAAGGGGGTAAAAGGAAAAGGTTTATGTGGACTAATGAGGAAGAAAAGATCTTTCAAATTCTAAAGCAAAAGATAGCACAACAACCCACCTTAGCATTGCCTGATTTCAATAAGGTGTTCACAGTAGAATGTGATGCAATTGGGTATGCAATTGGGGCAATCTTAAGCCAATAAGGCTGACCTGTAGCATTTTTTAGTGAAAAACTTAATGAGGTCAAAAAGAAGTATTCTTCTTATGATTTGGAATTATATGCCATGGTTCAAGCATTGAAAAAAGTGGAGACACTATCTCCTTCCCAAGAAATTTATTGTTTTTACTAACAACCATGCTTTGAGTTTCTTGAAAAACCAGGATAAAATAAGCCACAGGAATGTGAAATGGGTGGAGTACCTCCAAAGCTTCACCTTTACAATAAAACACAAAAAAGGACAGTCAAACAAAGTGGTGGATGCTTTGAGCAGAAGACAAATGTTGGTGCAAGAAATTCAACTCCAAAGTGTGGGTATAGATGCTTTGAAAGGTATGTATGAAGGAGATGATGATTTCAAGGATGTGTATGTTGTTTGTAATCAGTTTAATAACACTTTCAATGATGAATATTTAGATTTCTTAATACAAGATGGATTTTTGTTTAAGGGTGCTCAGTTGTGTATTCTCAATTGTTCTATGAGGGATAATCTCATTAAAGAAAAGCATTGTGGTAGCTTAGGGGGTCATTTTGGTGTGGATAAAACCTTGGAGCAGGTAAAAGGTATTACTACTGGCCTAAAATGCAAAGTGACATCAGAAAATTTGTTGAAAAGTGTGATTTTTCAAAAATAAAATGGTTCAAGCACAAATGTAGGTCTTTACCAGCCTTTTCCAATTCCAAGCAGGTGATGGGAATCCATAAGCATGGATTTTATGTTGGGTTTACCCAAAACTCAAAGGGTATTTGATAGTGTATTTTTTGTTGTTGATAGATTTAGCAAAATGGCTCATTTTATTCCATGCAAATGCACAAGTGATGCTTCTTACATTGCAGGGTTATTTTTCAACGTAGATAGAATTCATGGTCTACCATTAACAATTGTGTCTAATAGAGATAGCAAGTTTGTAGGTCACTTATGGAGAACTCTTTGGAAAAATTTGGGAACAAATTTGACATTTAGTTATGCCTATCATCCACAAACCGATGGGAAAACTGAAGTTTTCAATAGGATCCTTGGGAATCTTCTCAAATGTTTGACAAAAGAGCATTCAAAGCAATAGGATCTCATTCTTCCATAGGCTGAGTTTGCCTATAATGACTCTATTAATAGAAGTGTTGGGAAAATTCCATTTGAGATAGTTTATGGATTAAATCAAAGGGGAGTGTTTGAGCTCAGGGATTTGAAGGGTATGAAGAGGAGTGTTGAAGGAGAGGAATTTGTAGTTGCAATGAAGGACATACATCAACAAGTGAAAGAAAATATTCAAAAGAATGTGGAAAAGTATAAGCAACATGAAGATTTAAAGCAGAGAGATGTTCAATTCAATGTGGGGGACTTGGTATTAGCACACTTGAGGAAAAAAAGGCTACCCAAGGGAAAGTATACAAAGCTACAGATGAAAAATATTGGGCCATGCATGGTGGTCCACAAATTTGGTGAAAATGCCTATGAGATAGAACTCCCTCTTGGAGTTGCTATATCTCCAATTTTTAATGTTTTTGACCTTTATCCTTTTAAGGGATCTATGTTTACAGGTAAAGAAGCAGGTACATCTAGAGTTCAAGATGAAGATTGGGTCAAGGACCTACCACCAAGTTATCCATTGAAACTTGAAAGAATTCTGGACACAAAGGAAGCAAAGAGAACCAAGCACAAAGTGTATAATGAATATCTAGTGAAATGGAAAGGTATCCCTAATGAATATGCAACATGGATGATCAAGGAGGACATTAAAAGGCATGACACAACAATTCAAGAGCTGATCTCAGGTGGAACCTAAGATTCTTTTCTCCCCTAGTGTATGGTGCAGGGGCACCTAGCCTCATTTTGTAAATATGGTCCAATGTTGGGTTTTTGGGTGTTTTGAGTCATATTTGGTGTAATAGGGTCTATTTATACCATTTTCAATGTATGGAGTCTCATGGGGTTGGTTGGAGTTAAAGTTGTCATGTTTTTGTAATTGTTGCAAAAGTTGCTTTTCAACTTTGCAATTTTGGCTTGTTGTAGAAGCTAAACAACCTTTTGGTTACAAAAATGGTTATGAACCATTGGTTTGAGGTTGAAAATTTTTAAATATGCCTTACAAACTTTGAGGCAATGTTTTGAAGTTGTTTTTGAAGTTCAAACAATAAGAAGTGCTTTGTTTTCTACATTTTTTGTTACTTTCTTGCTGTTACAGGGGTTGGTACGGCTTCGTACAGTCAGTAAATGATATAATTAATTGGATTTTATGGTGGAATGAATTAAGAGTGTTTTAGTTTTTATTTGAGTTGATTTCATAAAGTTTGAAGGTTTTTAGAGCTAATTTACTAAAGGTGATCTATAAACCCTAAGTCAAGAGGGTTTGGTAGAAAAAATGGCATATTAAACCATTCCACCAATGAAACTATCTGTAAATCGGTGGAATGGAATTAGTTAGGGTGTTTTTCATTTTGGTAGTGATTGTAGATGCAGGGGATGGAGTTTGGGCCTTGTTTGTGCAAGCCCTAGCCTAATATCTCAATATATTAGGCTTAATTTGATAGGTAGAAGTAGGGCTTTGATGCTAGAAGGTTGGGAAATGCTACCAGTTGGTAAAATTCATTGATTCAGACCCCATATGATTTTTTTGAAGTATGGGAATGAATTTTTGTGGTTGGGAGAAGGAGAATCATATAATTGCTTTGTAAAAGAGGCCTAATTAGGCTTAAAGGCAACGTAGCAGTCCATTTTAGAAGGTGATGTTCTAAAACAAGTCTATGCACAAAATGGATATGTTAAAGAAGAGCATAAAGGGTATTCTAAAAGGTATTCCTTTCATGGGTTTGAAGCCTTCTCTAAAAGATATGTTGAAAAATCATAGTTTGGAATGTTACAAGCAAGATTGAAGAATTTGTGAACAAACACAAAGTTAGGATTTTCATAGTGGAAATATTGGTCAAGGTTGATTGAATTGTGATTGATAGAAAACCTCCACCCCTGCTCTACATCACTTCCCATAGTTAATCGATGAGTTTGAAAACTAGAAACAAAATTTGCATATTTTGAAGGAAGCTTTTCCAACAAATTGAAGACCAACTATGCATCCTTCTTATCAATACCACAATCTTTGAGTTGTGCTCTTAGTTCATTAGCCTTAGTTACATAGTATTGGATTGTAGAAAAATTATTTGGATCTATATTAGTAAGATCATTATCAAGTTTATATCCCCTAATCTCATCATCTTGTCCATACATTTGAGCAAGTTTATCCCATGCTTCTTTAGTTGTTAAACACTTATCAATATGAAAGATGAGATTAGAAGAAACATATTTCCTTAGTTTTCCAAGAGCCATAGTACTTTTAATGAGCCATTCACTTTTTAGATTTGGATCAGTTGGTTTTGGAACAAATCCATCAATGTAGTGAATTAATCCTTTTTCCATTAGTTTACTCCAAGCATTTATTTTCCATGTTGCATAGTTATGTGGAGTTAAAAGTGGAAACTTAGAATGACCCAAGGCTAAAATCTAAAGAGCACAAGAGAGAACTCAAAGCACAACCACACAAAACAAACCCCCCTTCCCTAAGAAAATGATTTGGCATTTTATAGTGGTTACAATTGCCACTTGCTAGAAATAGCTAAGTGGAATTTTGATTTCAATGCTTACAATTATCAAAATAAGGCAAGATCAAATTGTGATCAACATGCAAAAGATCAAACTGTGATCTACGCAATATAATTTCCAAAATAAGCCAAATAAGGTGATGTGTTGAATGTACATTTTTTTCTAATAATGAATACAAATTGATAGCACCATTGTGAAGCTCTCAAAAAATTATGCACCTTTTTTAAGAAATCACTTGAAAAGGAGTCCGTAAGAGCCCAAACGAAGCACCGGAAGTTCCAAAAATGGTGACAACTCAACAATACTTGTGAAAAATTGAATTTTATAAAGAATGTAAGCATTAAAACTAGAAACCGATTACACCATCACGTAGAGCACAAAAAAATAGCCCAAATAAAAAAAATCCTTAGAAAAAGGAGCTAAAATGAGCAAGATATCTATGTTTGAAGATGAACTACAAAATACAAACTGCAAATGGAGAGGGAGGAAGAAATTTCCACCGGGTGTTGACGTCAACAATTAATGTCTCTGCTGATGCAGGCTAACGTCAACAATTGACAAGTATAAATTTGATGGTCAAGGGGCTATCACCATTGCCCATTGCCTATCGCCCGAAAAATTCTTCTAGCCGGTCGTGCAAAGAATCTTTGACATAATCTTTGAATCTTCCTATTTGTTCACCAATTTTTAAAAGAAGTCACCCCTTTTTATTGCTTCACCAGTTTTTAGAAAATCGACATTGTTATTCACCAAGCGCCCACTGCAGGTGAGGGGTGGTGGAGGTCGCCCATGCCATGTGGGTTCATGGGTATTGTTAGTACCTACAGTTGTAAGTACAGTTTGCGACTACAAACTTTTTTTTTTGGTCAAAAAAAATTTACAATACAAAATCTACGAATAAATTAATTTTTTTGATTTTTTTAAAATATTTTCACAGAAAATATAAAATATAGTTTTTTGAAAAATAAATTTGTACCTTGTAATTATGGCTAGGTTGTACGGTTGGGCCAACAAACTTTTTTTGCCTCAATGGACAACTTTTTCCAAATTTGACAATTTGGCTGTTGATTTAGGGGTTTTTGGCCCTTCTGAACACGATGGTGATGTCCTTTTCGATGAAAATGATCTAAAAATATGGCTACCTCTTGGATCTGGCAACCAACATCAATCTTCAAACCCTTGTAGATTTTGCCTCCAATGTCTAATTGAGACAAAACAAAAGGAAATTTTGACTTTCTTGAATGCTTTGAATGCAATGATAAGCTCGAATTTGATGCAAAAAGCTCTAAAAATGCACCTGCAATATAAGGCCAAAAATGGAACCTCCCAGAATCTGGTATTTCTATTTATCACACAAATACAAGATTGAACTCAAGATCTCCCAAAAGACTAACCAAAGGCACTCAACTTGCTCTAATACCATGTAAGATTTGGCTATGATGATAGCCACCCAAGATCTAAAGGCCTGTGGAAAGCACAAAATACTCAGAAGAGCAATATGACAAGAATAAATTATATTCCTATCAATGAATGCAAAAAGAGTCAATGTACAAATGTAGTAAAAACCCTTGGTTATATAGCCAAGGTGAGATGCAAGATGTCATAGGATAATGACAAGTGTCTTAATCATATGATATGAGAAAGCTTGACACAACTACCTAGGTCACATGTGTTAGTTGTCAAAGGATAATATGCCAACTAGTGACAACTAACACCTTCTACAAAGAATCTTACAACCTAAGTAGACTTAACAATGTGAATATGTCCACTAAGTCCCTAGTAAGTGAAATAAACAGGTAAAAGACATTTATTCACAACAACAAACTGCATCCTAATGAACTCTACAATGATTAGACATATATCTGGAAATAACACCCACTGCTTGGGCAATGTTTGGTCTAGTACAAACCATAGCATACATTAAACTTCCAACTGCACTCTGGTAAGGCACTTTGTTCATGTCTTCCATCTCTAATGGAGATGTTGGGTAATCTAAAATAGATAACTTTGTTCCAACTGAAACAAGAACACACAATGGTCTACAATCCTACATGTTAAATCTCTGTAAAATTGAATTGAAATACTTACTTTGGCCAAGCCATAGCTTTCTATTCACTCTATCTCTTTTGATTTCCATCCCAATAATATGTCTACCTATACCAAGATCTTTCATTTCAAATTTAGCAACAAGTTAAGATTTTAGTTCTAAAATCATACCTTTCCCTTCGCCAATAAATATCATATCATCAACATATAATGCAATAAACAAGAAATTATCACCATCAACTTTACAATAAATATAATGATCTGATTTAGAATGCTCAAATCCCAAAATAAACACATATGTATCAATTTTTGGTTCCATATCTTAGGACTCTAATTTAATCCATACAAAGATTTCTTCAATTTGTAAACCAACTTACTTTTACCTTTCCCATGTAGTGCTCTAGTTTTGTCATATAAATATCTTCCTCCAAGTCACCATGAAGGAAAGAAACTTTCACATCCATTTGTTCAACCTCTAAATCATAAGTAGTAGCAATAAAAAGAAAAAGTCTAATGGATGTCATTTTTGCAATAGGAGAGAATATCTCATCATAATAAACACCCTCAACTTGAGAGTAACATTTTGCAACCAACCTTGCTTTGTACTTCTCAATACCTCCATCTGAACCAATCTTTTTCTTGAACACCCATTTGCAACCAACATGTTTTTGTCCTTCAGGAAATGGTACAAGATCCTATGTATCATTCTTTTTCAAAGATATCATTTCTTCATCCATAGAAATCTTCCAAGATTTCACATCATTCATACCTAATGCCTCTTCTATAGATTTTGATTCATCCATGTTAGTATTCAAAGAAAAAATACATCTCCAATCATCAAGTGTATACCTTTTAGGTGGTTTTCTATGCCCTGTAGACCTATGAACATGCTGAGTTGGAAGTTCTTCCTCCTCTTTTGAAGATCTAGAGATAGATAAGATCTCCTCAACTTTTCTATCCTTGGTCCTTGATTCAACTTTATCAGCTATAGAAGGAAATTGAATCACATCTTCTTGTTTACTTTGTTCTGGCTACAATGTAACAGAAGAAGGTTTAGTTTCTCTAAAATAACACTTCTACTATATATTACCTTTTACGCAACAGGATCCTAAATCTTATATCCTTTCACACCATAACTATATCCAATGAAGATACATTTCACAAACTTGATCTCCAACTTTGTTCTCTTCTCCTTTGGCACATCTGCATATGCCTCACAACCAAAGAATCTAAGATGTTTTAATGAAGGCTTGTGACTCGACCATGCCTCTATAGGCATCTTATCAACAAGAGCTAATTTAGGAGACCTGTTAATTAGGTAATAGGTACGTGCAACAACTTCATCCCAAAACATTTGTTCTAGAACAACACCACTCAACATACTCCTAGCCTTCTACATTTGTGTCTTGTTCATTCTTCTTTCAACTCAATTTTTTTGTGGTGAATATGGATTTATCTTTTGTCTATGAATTCCATTATCTTTACAAAATCTATCAATATTATTATAGAAAAATTCACCAGCATTATTAGTCCTCAAACATTTTATTTTCTTTCCAGTCTACAACTCAACCATTTCTTTGAATTCTTTAAATTGATTGAAAACTTCATATTTACTCTTTACAAAATATACCCATGTCCTTGTACTATAATTATCAATATTTAATAAAACATAATATGTGGATTTACCAATCGAAGGAACATCTATAGGACCAAACACATTAGAATGAATAAGATCTAATATACCACAAGATTTATGAGAACTCAAGTAAAACTAAATGTGGTTTTGTTTCCCATAAATACAATGCTCGTAGAAATTGAATTCAAGATTACAATCAGAGAAAGATTCAATGAGGTTTTTATTTTTCAAGGTCCTTAGACCCTTTTCTACAATGTGTCCAAGTCTTTGGTGCCATAACATAGTTTTCTATGTGGATAACTTTGTTTTAGAAGAAAGAGAACCCTTGGGTACCCAAAATCCATGACCATCTGCTGAAGGCGAAAACCTCACTTCTTCCATATACTTTCTTTTCACAGAAGTACTATTGCACTCAACAGTGTATGCATCAAACTTATACAATGCACCATATCTAACACCTCTAGAAATCACCATAGTACCTCTAACCATCTGACATCCTGCATCAAAAATTACTACATGAACACCTACATCTATTAGTTTTCTTTCAGATAATAGATTTCATGCTAATCCAAGGATATGACACACCATTATCATTTTTATTCTACCATCAGGAAATCTAATTTTAACTTTACCACAACCAACAATGTCTAAATGAGAATCATCATAAAATTCTTCATATTTAGAAAACCAATCTTTATTAAAGGTCATATGGAAAGATCCACCTGACTCAATTAACCATGCATCATTACCTACATGAGTTGTCGAAGTTGCAATCAATGTGTTTCCATCTTCCTTCTCAGACTCATAATCATAATCATTTTTTTCTTTTCTTCTTTGCATTCGTTATAAACATGTCCAAGCTTACTGCAGTTCCAATAAATAACTTTGGACTTTCCAGGAGATGTAGATCTCCCCCTAGACTTGGATTTGTCATGCTTCTCATTCTTCTTTCCTTTTTCCTTAGTTCTTCCACAAACATTTAGGGCCTCCTTAGCAGTGACGGATACCTTCCTCCTCATCTCTTCACAAAGCAAAGAAGCCACCAAATCTTCAAGATTCAAAATTATAGAAGTACTCCCAAAATCCATAATAAGAGAATCCCATGAATCAAGCAAAGAACAAAGAAATATCTAACATTTTTCCTCCTCATATATTTTGACCCTAACTAATGCCAACTGAGCCACCAACATATTGAAGTTTTATGGTCCATAACATCATATTGAGCAACCTGAGTAGGATTTGTAGGCCTTGAAACATTCTCATCAACAACATCCCACAGTCTCAATCTATCATCAAATATTCCATCTTCAGATTCCACATTTCAAAATTATTTCCAAAAAAATTATCCACCTCTATTCCCCCTAATGAACTTTCCATCTAAAAGTTACCACAACAAGATCACAAAGTATCTCCTACACAAGCTCCCACTCAAATATGGATAGTTCAAAAAACCCAACAACCCACAACTAAAACCAAAGGTGATCAAGCTCTGATACCACTTGTAAGAAAGCTAAGGTAGCAAAACAACCTCCTAAAGTAATCTTGGGAGAAGAATAATGCAAAACTTTTACAAATCTTTAACAGTCACAAAAACCCAACAACCCACAACTAAAACCAAAGGTGATCAAGCTCTGATACCACTTGTAAGAAAGATAAGGTAGCAAAACAACCTCCTACAGTAATCTTGGGAGAAGAATAATGCAAAACTTTTACAAATCTTTAACAGTCACAAAAACTTAAACAAAAATCAACATAAATATCATGCATACCATGAAAAAATGATTTACGTGGGGAAAAAAATTTGGGAGAAAAACCCCACACTCACTCAAAAATCCACCCACTATATTATTTAGTAAATCACAAAGATTACAATATACTTGTAGAGCAAGCTTCTCACAGGAGTATCACCACTCAAAGATCTAGAGACAACACGATTTCTATCAGACTCTTAGAAGGGATCATCATCTCTCTATCATCGTAGTACAATTCCCTCATAAAATAGAGTTACATTCTAGGGCAAGACAAGTCAACAACATATCCACCATTAGATCTAAAAGCTAGTAATTAAGGGTCTATATTTACAATGTATCATTTATATAATGTATGTCAGCCATTTTGGGAGTTTCCTAAAAAAATTAACAAAAAATTCTTTGCATGCATCCCACTCTCCCCCCTTGCTACCATTTTATATTACATCTATCAGTGTAATTGGGATATATATATATATATCCTATCAACAATAACCTTTATATAATTGTAAGGTTAAGACACAATTTCCCAACACTTACCTCCAATTAGAACTCCCGATCCTAATAAGCCATTACCTTTGAACTTTAGATAGAATTCCTATTATCATTTTCACTATCAAAATGGACATGATACAGAACATTGGAAGCGTCCTAAATATCTTGTGCAAGACCTCATTGATTCTAATCATATTCAAATTGGTGGTGTCAATGATCAAGGTAATAATTCTATTGCCCCTCCCAACCAAACTTGCAAATCTTTACCAACCCTATGCCAAATCATAATATTTCATTTGTCAAAGCTAGTGAAACTAAAAAGAATAATGTGATGAATGTTGATATGGATGATGACAACATGGATACTAATGAATAAATTCCTATGGATAATAGTGTGGTTGGATTGATCAAAATTCAATCTCGTAAGGGCCGAACTAAAATGCCTCTTGATATCATTGTCTCACAAAAAATATATACTTAAACATGCACCCAATGGTCCTATTTACATAGCTAGTTGAATCAATGATAAGCCCACTAATGGGATATTAGTTGATCTCATTTGTGGAGAGAATGTGATCACTGAAGAATTCTTACTCATGCATGAACTCTATCAAGATACATATGATAAACCAAAATCATGGATAAAAATGCATAATGGTCTTGCTTGCCCTACAATTGGTTTGATCATCCTTCCTTTAAAAGTGGGACCGAACGAATTAGATGTCTCATTCTCCATCATCCCAACATCGGATCAATTATGTGTGAAGCTTAGCTACCCATGGCTACGCTCTATGGAAGCCATCCTGTCGGTCATGCATAAATGTTTAAAGTTTCCCTTTGACAATGAAATCTTTACTATGCACCATAGTAGCTTTAATCCTATGTCTTTCCATGGGAACTTTTCATTGGATTTCTTTTGGCTCGAGCCTATTGAACCTATTAAACCTTGTGAAGAATTATTTTTTAAATCCTATCAAAAGTATAAGGTGAAACACATAGCAAAACTATCCCTCTAAAACATGCCTCAACCCATGATTGAGCCTCCCATCCTTGATGAAACAATGATAGAACCAAAAAACATTCTAAATAACCAAGACCAACCCAAGACAAATCCTTTTCCTATCTCCTACAAATGACCAAGAGACAACCAAAACAATTTCATCATGCCTCCTAAGATAAAACAAATTTATAAATCTAGAGAGAAATTGGTTGAACAACCTCCAATGGTTCCTTTCATTCCTCCCCTTAGGGAAGAAAAAAAAACCTATGGTTGATAGACCCGCTCCTACACAAATAAAACTTTAAAATTATACCAAAATGAATATAAATGCTAGAGAGCATAGGCATAGATGTTGTGCTATTTCTCGAAGGTTAAATGAAGAGAACAACAAAGAAAATCAATATCCAAACTCTAGGAAAGCAATACACAATGAGTCTTTGTCTTCGCCACAACAAAAAGATCCTATATCACAACCACAATAGGGACCAACACCTTCTTTGGACATTATCATTCGACCTCCCATTGTGACTAACTTAGACAATGATGATGAGATTGTTAAAATTGATGAAGAAGTGCATAATGAATTGAATTCATTTTTTTCCTCTTCAATGAGCTTAAATGGAAATTCTCTTGAGAAGATTGTTGAACTTGGTGATGCTCCTAGTACCGTACTTGTTGTTATCCCTTTGGCTAGTTATCCACCTTTTGTATATGATGAACAAGATTAGGATGGGGATGACCTACTATAGGTTGACTCACATGTGCCTTACTAGTCTTGTTTTTATTTCTTTTTCATGTTATGTGTGTGATTGCATGTGGATAATGTGATCTCCTGTACTATTCTATTTGATGTATCTCTCTCTTTGTAACATTCCTCTATTTGTATCTACTTTCTTCTCTATTTCATAAATCGTTTATCTTTTCTTTGTCTTTTTTTTTCCTTTTTGGGATGATGCAAGGCATTGAGACATTTAGGTCTCTTCCATGTTGACCCAAAAGATTATCCTTTATCTTTTCTTTTTCTTGAGTTTTCCTTTTAAGGATAATGCAAAGCGTCGAGACATTTAGGTCTCTTCCATATTGACCCAAAATATTTTTCTTTTTTTTTGCTCAAGATTGTTGTATCACTCTTCATGTTCCATGAGTATTTGTGGAATGATGACATTTTCAAGCTCTATAACAAAGACATACTAACCCTGAATTTGTGGATCCCTTATGTGATTTTGGGATTTCATTTTGGGGCAACCTCTTTTCATGACATAGCTTTATTTGGAAAAAAATGATGACATAGGGATTTCCAAATAAGTTCTCATGTCCTTTTTATTGTTAGCATTTGTTATTTTCTACTTTAAAATAATTCCTCACAGCATGCTGTTTAGCAATTTATTTAAAGTGGGTGCACACATTGGAATTATTATTTTACAACTCACGTTTCATTGTGTAGTCTTCTTACTTCATGTGATGTGTATTTCTCTTTGTGGTGAAATTAGGTGTGATGTCCTTCAAGAGAGTGATCTCTCTTAGCATATTATATTCCTCTTAGTGGCTTGATGTGACACACTGCATCCCCTAAGTTGTGAATCTTCTATTCTTCGATTGGTCCTCTCTTGGAGACATTAGGCATGATGTTCCCTAAGTTAAGACCCTACATGAACTAAGCAAAAATCATTTGAACATACCTTACACTATTCGGCATTTACAATAACTATTATATGGCCACCTTGCATAACATACTTTGCTTTCTTGTGGATCCATCTTGTTTGTTCATGGGTGTTAGCATACGAAGTTTTGCTTGCCTCATGAATCCTATTGCTCATGTTGTGTGGCACCTTATCAAAGTTATTAGGAGGTATATCTTTGGTATGGTTAGCATATGGGAGCCAAACCTAAGCGTGGCTTTCCCATAGCCACTTACTTGTTTGTGCAAGCACAGACTGGTTGCATGTGTGTGTCTCTAGAGGCTCACCTATTGGACGGCCTAAGGTTCCACTATCCCTTGCCAGCATGCGTGTTGTTTGCATAGTGGACATTGTTTTCCACTTGCAAACATTTTTGGAAAAACAACTTATATTTGATCCATATCGCATTGGAAAAATGGTTGAGGCTTGATCCACTCTCTATTTTCCTTTTCTTTCTTCTTTATGCTTTGGCAGTGTATGCTTGTGTCTTGTTGTTGCTTAATGCATCATTTGCATACATGTTCTTTTGTGCCTATGTTATTTTACCATAGGATCTTGATCCTGGGGGATTGATCATCCCTCTTGATTATTGTCATCCTATCTCACTAGCATTGATACACTTGGACCCCTCTTGATGCGAGTTTGTCTACTTTAGTGTGAGTTTGAAGCAAGTTCATCCTCTCACTAAAATGGTTACTAAATTTAGTGTAGAAAAATGTATCCCTTTACATTTTCACACTCGTATGGGCCCTCCTTCCTAAAATTGGGCTTCTTTATGCCTTATTTGGTCCTATTTTGCATCCACAAGCCTTATTTAATGCATATTTCTCATGGTAATCTCGGCATTTAACAAATAACAAGTCATAATTTAGTGTTTGAGGTTGTGTGTTCTAAATTTGGTGATCTGGGACTGATATGCCACCTTTTGCATATGGGTCCCACTTGGGTATTAGGGCATGATTTCAAACATTGCCTTGAACTTAACACTTTTTGGAGTTTATATCCCGTGTTTAAGACACTGAGGCTCATATGCCCCAACTAGCATATGAGTCTCTCTTTAACCTAGACCTATTTTAAATCAAATTCTTAGTAGGATTTTGTTATCCTAGATCTAATTTCGGTTTATAGTGTTGTAATTTTGGGAAATTTTGAATAAAAAAGTATAAATACAAGGTTATTTCACATAATTTCTCCTAGCAATTTTATCAAAGCAATCCTAACAAGATCTAAGCTTTCAAGTATTCAAAAATTCTAGCAATCCAAGAGCATTCAAGAGTTGATTATCAAGCATTTGGAGTAGCATTCAACTAGCATCAAGTCAAAATCTTCATGCATCATGTGTGTTAGTGAGCTAACATTTATGATGTAGGTTTTCATGAGTCAAGCAGGTATTCAAAGACATTATTTCATATCAATATTAAGAGTCGAGATCCACATCCATTGGATCCATTTCACACAAGTTTGCAACCTTTATTTCAAGGGCTTGGTGAGTTGCAACATTACATTTGTTCATTCATCATTTAGGTTCATGTTATTCTATTTCATTTTAAGGTTTAATTACCCAAATGGGGCTTGAGCAAGGCAAACCCCTATTCCTTGACACAACAAAATTTTTCCCTTTTCATGTGTGGTTGAAAATCTAGGTGATTTGGATTTGAAGATCCTTTGAAGAAAAAGTTACAAGATTGAAGATCGAACAAGATGAAAGCTATAGAAGATCACTTGAGGATAAAATAGTTTCAATCAAACCCTAATTTTGGGACTAAATTGCCACCTTGGGCGTATGAGTCCTAGTATACCTCTCTTTTAGCATTTTTTTGTAGATCCTAATTTTCTAGCAGAAGATTCTAGATTATGCCCAGATTCCAATAGCAAGACTAAATCACCCAATCTAGCATATGAGTCCCAGTACACATCAAAATTCAAAATTTCAGAGTTGTAGACCTTGTTTTGGACATCTCCAGTCTTCTATGTGCTTCTCTATTTGTCCTCAGTTTCTCATTCTAATTTTAGGTTTCATTTTCTAGGTCACATAGTTAGCTTTGCATATTACTTTCATTTTTTTCTTTCTAAGCATTCTCTTAGTGGTGAACCCCCTTTTTTAATCACACCTAAGGAAACCCACACACCACCTTTCCCCCTTGTGTGTTTCCTTTCCCTCAATTGAGTCACTTGGTTGAGGGATCTTGGTTTCCTAATGAACTAAGAGTGTAATATCTCCCCTTAGTTCATCTCCTAAAAGGTGGAACTCTTATTTCCTTCAATTCACCAACCAATTGAGAA
The DNA here is from genome assembly GCA_007258455.2 of Sequoia sempervirens. Taxonomy (NCBI): domain Eukaryota; kingdom Viridiplantae; phylum Streptophyta; class Pinopsida; order Cupressales; family Cupressaceae; genus Sequoia; species Sequoia sempervirens. The sequence continues at coordinate 124,991 of VDFB02348293.1, read as the reverse complement.
TTATTTTCTCTCTTTGTTGACCTAGGAAATTGATTTATACTATCCTCCTTCTAGCCCCTTTCAACCTTTTAGCTTGTGAAGTAGACTAACTCATGTTTATGGTTTCCTTCAATGGATAGGATTTCAAAAAGTTTGAAAATATTATAGTGTTTGTAACTTAGAAAATGTTTAAAAAAAAATTTACACCGCTATAATTTTACTCCTTTACAATCTAAGAACAAATTTCAATACTTAATTGAATAATTTTTTTCTTGCTCATTGCTAGTTTCTTGAAACCCTAGTTTGCTGCTATAAGTGCTCAAAGCAATTTAAATTACAAAAATTTCTCTATGTAATACTTAGTTAGATGCTTTCAATAATGAATTGATTTTCATTCAACAAAAATCCTTTATGCTTATGGCAGAAATCTACCATTTCTCACAATTATGGCACATACAAGCAAATAGACTATCCACTTGTTTAATTTTGAATTTTGATCATAGATTTGATTCGGCACAAAAGATATATGGCTATCACATGCTAATTTCCCATTTTGAAGTAATGATGCAAAGAAACTTTGTGATGCAATAGGGAATTTACATGTAGCTCTAGGTCATCTTTGTAGGGACGTAAGCCAATAATTATCCTCAATTTCTAATTGGTGTAGTCAATAAATTTCTGCCTCAGCTACATAGAACATGTCTACTTAGGTCAATGGGAGGACACATGTTGGTATAGTGTGCAAGCATAGTCTTGAGGTTGTATATTTACATAGAAATCATGTAAAGAGGTTGTGTGGCATATAAAGCTTGACTCATAGCGCCACATGTCACAGCAATTAAAGACATGTAGGAATTAGATAAAAGCTTATGACAAGCTAAGAAAATCACCAATAAAATAGCACATAAAGCAACAAGTTGAGCCAAAGGGATTAGGGTTTTTTCCAAAGACATTTTAACATTAATATAAAATCTAAAAGCCTAACATTTGAAAATAGACTCTAGGATGCAAACCAAACATGAAACAAAAATCAAACAAAGAAAAATAAAAAATACACCAAATCAAAATGAGTGTACAAATAGACAAACTAGGCATGAAAATTGAAAGCTATGGCTCATGAAAATTATGGTTTTAAGAATTTTTTATGTATTGGAAATTTTTGCAACTCTCTATTTATACTTTCCAAAAAATAAGCATTTTCTTCATTAGGGTTGTTGATGATGTATGGGCATGTCCATAATGGATCAAATTTTCCATGCTTTTCCTTATCTTGAAATCTTGTATTCCATATTAATACAAGATCATGAACTTTAAAACTCCTACTAGAAGCCCTTGTATCAAACAAATACTTGACCTATTATTTTTTTCTCAGATTAATGGCTTGGAATTTTCTCTTGGACTCATCTAGTTCTATCACTTAGTTAATTTCACACATCATGGCATCTAAAATATCCTCACTATTATCTTGGATAAACTTATAGATTGGGATAAAATTTCTCATTGGCATATTTGTATCCATTTCATACACCAACTCATAAGCTGGATTTGGCAGCCTTCTTAGTGGGGATTTATTTAATCCATTTAGTGAAATGATTTGTAGCAACTAAAATGTGTTTATATATGTATCGTGGTATATTGGAAAATATGTGTACAATAAGCAATAATACAACACAATAAATGAAACATTATATTAGAGAGAATTCAAATAACAATAATCAAATTGAAAGAACAAACTCTCTAATTTTGTCCCATTATTCTCTATCTCTAGGGATTTTTCAAATCATTGTGGCTCTCAAATTGTTTGTATGCACAGGACTTGTCAAATGACAACCTAAAGAATGAGATGTTGGAAATGCAATAAACCTTTCTACCTAATTGATAAACTATATGATTGAAGAGTGATATGATAATGATGCTAATGTTGTTGTATGAAAATGAAGATTATACTATGATAATGATGTGATGAAACTACAAAAACTAAAATGCAGCTAATAACTAAGCCATGATTATGCTAAATGATTTTAAATGCTAAAAATGCTAAATGTCCAAATGCTAAATGAAAATTCTGCAAAGTAAGATTGCTCAAGATTGGTATATTAAATGTTGTAGAATGAGGTTGCTTTTATAGATTTTCCAAGGAATATTATGATGTGGCAAGAACCGATGGTCTGGTTTTGATCTGGAGAGATGAACAATGGAGGATAAAGAAGTTAGAGAGAATCAAGGAGAGTGCTCCCTTTAATAGAACACATTGCCAAGTGTGAGGAAGAATAAATGGAAGGAGAAAGCCAAGTGTCTCAAGTTTGTTTCAAAATTTGTTGAGGAAATATGCCAATCAAATATTAAGAATATTTAATTCCATGAGACACATGATGAGGTGGAAGGTGGAAAAAGTGGTAGACATGTGACTAAACTCAAATTTAGAATTTAAACTTAATAAGAGGAAGATAATTAAATAAAACAAACTATTTAAATTTTTTATTTAATTAAGATTAAAAGAATATGGCTTAAGATAGAAGAATTAGAAAATGAACTATATTATAAATAAATTTAAAATTTATTTATAAGTAGAAAAATTAAAAGGTTTATTGATTAAATAACTTGTATTTAATTAATTAATTCTCCAAACCAATTTTAGGTGTATACATTTTTCCCCTCTTTGAAGTGATGTATTTGCACATTGCTTCAAAGAAAAATTCATTGTGCTAACAAAAATTTTGATATGCCCCATACATTGATTTTTGAATGATGATGGATATATGCTCCCTCGGGAGATAAATCAAGGAATTTTTTGAATTTTTGATGATTTTAATGATTTTGATGACAATTTTCAAAGTTTTAGGATGTTTTGACAATTTATCTCCCAATAAAGAAATACTAACCCTGCTAAATGATTAATCGATGCCTTATTTTTCCTCCTTGTGTTTGATGTTTGATGATCACATCAGCTATTGACTTGATGATGTTTGATATGATAGTTGATGATTGATCTCATGATAGGTGAGAATCAATGATAGGATGATGATGATTGACCTCATGATAGGTGAGAATCAATGATATGATAATGATGATTGACCTCATGATAGGTGAGGTTCAATGACAGATGCTCATGAGATTTGATCAAAATCTCATTACGGTTGATTAGATTAATAGGTTGATTGATGTTGATTGATGAGATTGATAATTTGTGATATGTTATGATGATAGAAGCCTTAGAGAGTCCTTCAATCTCAGGAGCATTTCCCAAAGACCTGGGATTTGATTCCACATCTAGTGTAGGCTAAGTTAGATGTGATTGGATGATGCGAGTTGACCTCTTTGATAAATATGCCCCAATATAGGTTTAGCATGGGAATTTTGACTGCTTTGGCTGAGAGGTGGCATAGTGATCACAACACTTTTCACTTAGCCACTGGTGAGATAATAGTCACACCAAAGGATGTTTATTAGATTTTGAGGATTCATGTTGTTGTCAAGTTGATTATGTATGATTCGATGGAGTAGGGAGGTACTGATGCACTAAGGAGAGTTTTTGAGGATGACCAAATTTGTAGATATGAGATTCCATGGCGGGTGATGGTTGATGCATATGTGACACTACCATGTGTTCTTGTTGGTTTCATTAGAGGTTTTCTATGTCTCAACCGTAGGTCAAAGGAACTCTCAGTCGGTTGGGGTCAGATATTAGAGAGCATGATCACATAGGGGATTAGATATGCTTGGGGCTCCTGCATTCTAGCACACTTGTACTATGATCTTTACCAAGTGGTTTATCTCAGAGGGGCCAATTTGTCAACAAGGGTGACACTGTTGCAGATATGGGCATGGGAGCACATATCCATTACTCATCTGGTAGCAGATAGAGTTCGTCCAGCTGGTTAACCATACATTTTTGGCTATACAAGTCTAGTTGTCCAACATAAGCTGGGAAAATTGGAGTACTGGCGGAGGGTTTTGGATGATTTGGATTATGTGACCTAGAGACCCTATTTAGACTGTGAGCAGTGGGCAAAGGATGACATTGAGGTGTCGTATGCATGTATATCAAGGTACCTAATTGGGAGGACATCATTTATTATTGAGAAATTACTACTTAGGAGAGTGTTATGACAATATGGGTGAGTACAGGGTATGCCCTAGGGAGTTGTACTTGTAGACACCTAAATTTGAACAATTAATTTATCCAAATTTATCCCCTTTCATCTAAACATCCTCTTATCTGAGTTAATTAAGTAATATTACTATTATTTAATTAATATCCTTAATTCTGCCAAATCCCTAAGGTATTTAATTAATAATTAAATACCTTACCCTCCTTAATCCCCTTTTCATCAAATGAATTAAATAAATATTACATTTATTTAATTCCTCACATGTCATTTTCATCTAATCCTAATTCATCTCATAATCTCTTCATTAAGGATGTGCACATGCCTAATCCTTGATTAGGATGTGTCACATCCTCCAACTTTTGCAAGTTGGCTTCTAATCCTCATTAACCCCTAATTATCCTCTAATTATTGATTTGTTAAGCCTAATTAGTACCTTGGTCAACTCTCCCTATCCCCCAAGGAATTTTTAATTCCTTTTTATTCATCCAAGGCTCCTTTCCTCCCCATGTGAATTTTTAATTCACATTTTATTCCTCCTAGAGTCCCATTTTCCCATGCATCTTCTAGAATCTTTGACTTGTCACATCAAGTCACATGTGACAAACTCCCACCTTTTTGGAGACCCCTCTTATCCACTAGATTCTCCCAAGCATGTGAATTTTTAATTCACATTTATTCCTCCAAGGAATCTTCTCATCTCCCAATGTACTTGGAAGGTACATGTCCTTCCTCCACATCATGTACCTCCCTTCCACACCATCTAAACATCATCTCACCCTTAGCCATCTCACATTCCACATGTCAAAATGTGAGGGCTTGTGAGCTCTCAACTCACCTTGGCCCTTCATCTTGGCCTTGTTGGATAAATCTCAACCATTGATTTCTCTAGAGAATTCAAATTCTTTTATAAATACCCCCTCCTCTAAGGCAAAAAGAAGGACTTGGCCATTTTGCAACTAAATGCTATCATTTTGTGCACTCATCTAGCCATCAATTTCATCTATTTTCATTTGCATCCAAGCACATAGTTAAATCTTGCATTTAGCCACATCAAGAGCCATCAAATGAGCATACAAAGCAAATAAAAATCAAGGGCCAACCAAGGAGTTTCAGCTGCAAAGGGGAGGTATATTCATTTGTCATCATTTTACACTTTTTCTCTTTGCATTAACAAATTTCTTAGGCTAATCTTGAGGTGTTTCTTTGTGTTTTTCCATTGAATTTTAGTTTCTTAGAATAGGTAAAACATTTGGATATCACAGTACTCTATGCATGTAGATGGCAAGACATTATGGAGTGGGGGCCTTACTTATCATATGATGCAGCATGTGAGGAGCACCTTGGATTACAAGCAGTTATATGGGATTATCATCCAGAGATCATAAAGGTTGTGGTGTCATAGGAGTATGCCCACTATTTCTTTTCACATCCTTTCTCGAGGATATCTAGTGCAAATGAGCCTTATCGACACTGGATGATGATCAGGCACTGAGACGACAGAGAGGTGGAGGAGGTGATGAGGAGGAGGGAGATAACAGTGATGATGGAGATGATGGAGATGGAGATGATGGATATGGTGGTGATGGCAGAGATGGGGATGCAGGTGGAAGTGGACCAGTGTTAGATGTCAGAGTGGCTCAGAGGAGGAGATCCCTAGTGGCTGCAACGCAACAACATATTCAGATTTGTTTTCCCTCTCAATAGCAATAGACATAGATAGCTACTTTACAAGCCAAGGTACAGATGTTATAGGGTCAGCTAGTACAAGATCAAGCACATATATAGGCATAGGCATAGACACATACACAAATTTCTACTCTTACAGTAGAGAGAGATAGCAAGAGACAATGATGTTAGCAGGTTGAGTCCTTGGTAAAGAGACTGCAGAGAGTTGCTAAGGGTACCTACATGGTAGATATGCTTCGAGAGGTCACACATGTTACTTGAGAGGTAGAGTATTACAGGGGATGATACCATGAGGTAGTGCCTCTAGAGCAGCAAATTAGTTATGCTCAATCTGCAAGTGCCAGATTAGGATGCAGTCACTCTCAGACTACCAGCAGGGTTGTGACTAGGCCACCTCATAGAGATCTAGGTATAGGGCCATCGAGTGGTGCAACAGGAGGTGCAGTGGGGCCAACATTGTCTGGGGGGAGCAGCACATAGCCTTTGTGTTGTTAGATTTGATGTATTGAGACATTTGATGTATACCTTGGTTCAGCTGAGACATTATGATTTCTACCACTTTGATGTTGTATCTCTCTACATATTTGGATATCATTGTACACTTGACATTTATTTTGAGATTATATGATATGCAACATACTATTGACCTATATGATGTCTATATGTGTTTATGATGGATTCCTATGATGAATGCATTTAATTTCTTGCTCTATATGCTATGTGATGTTTGCATGATGATGTATGATTATGTATGGATGCAATAATGAAATTATGATATATGAATTATGATTCTATATGCTTTATGGATGATGCTTTTTATGCTTTATGAGATGGATTTAGTTTTGCAAATGAGATGTAATGCACTTTATTTATGTATTTTTCCAATGAAAATGTATGATTTAATGCGTGGATGAATGGATGATCAATGATAATGCTTTCTATTCTAAGATATGCAAATGATTATGCAACTATATGAGAATGATTTATTTTTGTTAATGTAAATGTTCTCTATCTTTTAATGAGAGAGCTAACATCATTTTAAAATTTAACCGCCTCAGAAAAATCTAAAATATAGATGAAAAAACTAATATGGATGCAATCTATATTAACCATGCAAATCTAAATATGCAATGTTGTCATTGTATTAGCCAATTTTTTGTGTTTTTTATCATTATTGAGCCTTTTAATTGTTGGAAATGAGTACAAACATCGATGGTATAATTAGACCATGATGACCTGAGTTATACTTCCATGATTTTTGATATTGCAAGTTAATACAAGCATCTAGGTATAATTGAACTGAGATGACCTAAGCATTACTTGCATAAAACAAACAAGATTTAATCATTTTCCTATGCAAATTCGTAATGTCGTCGGTGATACTTTGTAGAGCATGTCTCGCAACAATTCACACAATAGTAATGATTAACTCATAGACAACGAACAAAGAAAATATCATTCTCGATCATAGCTTTTCTAGTTCATGGCATCATTGAGTTGCTCTGTAGAAATGATAAAAAAAATCAAAGTACAATAATTGAACATTCATGCTAAAGTGATAAAACCACAATTCAAAGGAACATCATCCATTTAGATTTGTTTTAATTGATTGATTTAGCTGTTTGATATGGATGTTTGATGTGTAAAGTTTGATGATTGATGTTCAATATTGATTTTCAATCTGATTGATGTGGTTGTTGTGTTTCCTGACTATTGTTTTTCTTTTGTTTTAAGCTCTAATTTTATTGCCCCCAATGAGTTCAAAATTTTTCCCCCAAGCCAAGGTGAGACACGACCACACTACCAAGATATATACATGAGGTTTTATGATGATAGGAAAAATGATGGCAAAAATGAATAGCCAATACATGCCCCCAATAGATGGAAAAGCTAATCTATCACAAATAGTGCCTATTGCCAGGTTTTCACTACTTTATTTTATTGCACATTTTTAGATTTTATGATTTTTTTTAATTATTCACTTTTTTTGTGTTTTCTCATTTTTTGCTTTTTTTTTGTATTTTTGAATTTTATTTTTGTATTTTGACTTTTTGCTTTTTTTGTTGTCACCAAGACTTAGTTTGCTACACTTTTCATCGTGGTGACCATCTTTTTAGGACATTTTCTCATTTTTTTGTATTTTTGACCTTTTGTATTTTTTTTGGATTTTGGATTTTTTTTTTTTGGATTTTTCACAACATTTAAGATGGAAAGAGATGGAAGGAAATGAAACATGGATTTTGATAGGCTAGGAGATATGGAATGGAAGAACTCAAAAATAATGATAATGAATTGGATGATCAAGATCAACTAGATAAGATATGGACACGATGCCTAAGTACATTGCCCCCATTCCTCATCAAGACCAAGGAAGGGAAGAAAGGATGTAATTAGAAAGAATGATGTAATATGGATAAGGTGAATGATATGGTA